>JAXLNO010005578.1:0-37210 GCA_038087875.1 Malacoraja senta | reverse complement strand
CCACCAGGTCTGTGCTCCTCTCTCAGTATCCCTTCCACTTACTTCGTTATCCATCAGATATAGATGGGTTAAATTCCTGGAAATTACAGTCTTGGTCGTCCGCCTGTGCCTGAGGCCGAGCGGCTTCTCCCCCGGTCCTGGGGCTGCGCTGCCCGAGTCTCCCCCCGACCCCCGGGGACTCTCTGATTCTCTGCTTCTCCCCCCAGTCTCCGTCACCCTGGATGTGGAAACAGCGCATCAGGACCTGAGGTGTCTGAGGATCGGAAGAGTGTGTGCCTGATCGGGACCGACAGGGATCTCCCTGACACCGCGAAGAGGTTTACAACTATGCAATGTGTGCTGGGATCGGAGGGATTCGCGTCGGGGAGACATTACTGGGAGGTGGATGTGGCGACTAGTTTATTCTTGACTCTGGGTGTCGTCGCAGAGTCTGTGGAGAGGAAGGAAGGTGTGATGTCCATGGAGACTGGAGTCTGGAGGATCAGGAGGTTTGATGCCCAGTTGAAAATACATAGGTCCCCCCCATTCGATCTCCCTGCCGGTCCCATCCCCGGGAGGGTGGGAATTTATCTCAGTTACGAGTCCGGGACGGTTTCATTTTACGACGCGGACACCAAGTCCCATCTCCACACCTTCACTGGGAATAGATTCACAGAGAAACTTTATCCTTTCTTCGGGCCTTATCATGGAGACAAGTGGGTGAGAGTCTGCTCCGGTTCCGCTCCGGGTGTGTAAAAGGGTCGGGTCCCGGGACCGGCGTCAGGAGCGGGGCTCAGGGGCTGTTGGGCAGAAACCCGGTGGACAACAGGCCGGCGCTGAACGAACGGCTCCCATTTAATCCCCTAATTCCACGTCTTAAAATCCCAGTGAGCGCGGAATTAAACCAGGGGGAATGTAAATTTGTGAAGAATGGAATAAAAAGTGAATTATGTCTTCTGGGGTGTCCCTCTCTCTCATTTGCTCCTGTTACTGTCACCCCTTGATCCCGGTCTGCAACTCATTCTGCCCCAAAACAGGCAAGTCTGCGCGGGAACTCAATTCAACGTTATTGTCATCTGCACAACTTTTCAAGTACTGCATATATAAATATATAAATATATATACACTGTTTTGTTTTCTCGTTTATAACATTGTTTACAGAGTACTATGTTTACATATCCTGTTGTGCTGCTGCAAGTAAGGATGTCAGTGTTCTAACTGGGACGTGAGAGAATAAAACACTCTTGACTTACCTCGCTAATATGTAGGGTAGAACTAGTGTACGGGTGATCGGTGGTCGGCGTGGACTCGGTGGGCCGAAGGGCCTGTTTCCACGCTGTATCTTTAAATTAAACTAAAATCACTAAAACCAGAGGAAATGTAAAGAAGGGTCTCTACCCGAAACGTCACCCAATTTCTTCTATACAGAGATGCTGGCTGCTCCATGGGGTTCCCCCGCACAATTAAAGCACGGAATAGTCTTCACCCTACCATAGTTACCCAACCAGACGCAACTAAATTTAAGGTAGCTCTTTTTTCCCCAAGAACCCTTTTTTGCTTAAGTCCAAGTCAAGAGAGTTTTATTGTCATGTGTCCCAGATAGGACAATGAAATTCTTGCTTGCTGCAGCACAACAGAATATGTGAACATAATACAGAACAGGAGATAAAAGTTCAGTGTGTCTATATACCAGAGACCATATATATACACAATAAATAAACCGATAAAGTGCAATAGGCTGTTATTTTTCAGAGTGTGGAGTTTGGTTGTGGTGGATCCACTCCAGTTTAAATTCCATTTGGAATATTTTTGGAGGACCAAGAAACCAAGAAGCAAGAGTTACTCCAGGGAGTTACACCAGCTCCAGGGAGTAATTCTGCGTTGGTTTTCAGTGGTCGCGGCAAGGGGGCGACCAAACAGGAATGGCGGCCAGATCTCCCACAATGCAAAGGGAGGGAGAAAGTGGCCAACGCCGACCAGTTGCCTTGGCAATGCGCATGTGCAGGGCGGCACATGCGCACAAGCACGGCCGACGATGTGCTGGCCGTGGTTGTGCGCATGTGCAGGCCGCGGCAGTGCGCATGTGTAAGGCGGCCGGCCATGCCGGTGGATGAGGAGCGGGCGGAGAGCGGAGAACCGACACCCGGACACGGATGGCGGGCGGAGACGGAGAGTGACAGAGAGAGTGATAGAGAGAGGGGCCCGCTCAGAGTTGCTTGCCAAGCCGGGCAAAATGGGATGGCTGTTAGGTTGCTCTACGGCACTTGAGGTCGCCATTGGCACCCGGGCAACCGCTAATTTCGAGCCCTGCACTGTGTACAGTTTTGGTCTCCAAATTTGAAGAAGGACACTCTTGCTATTGAGGGAGAGCAGCGTAGGTTCACGAGGTTAATTCCAGGGTTGGCGGGACTGTCATATGTTGATAGAATGGAGCAGCTGGGCTTGTATACTCTAGAATTCAGAAGGATGAGAGGGAATCTTATTGAAACATTTAAGATTATTAGGGGATTGGAGTCAGGAAACATGTTGCCAATGTTGGGGGAGTCCAGAACCAGGGGGCACAGTTTAAGAATAAGGGGTAAGCCATTTAGAACGGAGATGAGGAAACACTTTTTCACCCTGAGAGTTGTGAGTCTGTGGAATTCTCTGCCTTAGAGGGTGGTGGAGGCCAGTTCCTGGAAACTTTCAAGAGAGAGCTGGATAGGGCTCTTAAAGATAGCAGAGTCAAGGGATATGGTGAGAAGGCAGGAACGGTGTACTGGGTGGGTGGGTGTGGGGTGGGGGTGGGTCTGGTGGGTAGTGGGTGCCACTGAGCACGGTCACTCACGTGATCATGATGTTGGGCACGATGAGCTCGTCCACTAACTGGCTGAGTTGGCTGCGCACGGACTGGCGGTTCTTCAGCTTGATGTTCATGGCGATGGACTGCTCCTGTAGAGTCTGGATCTCACAGCTGATGCTGCTCAGGTCACACTGGAAGGTGCTCAACATCTGCTCCATCCTCTGCCACAAGGCACACAGCAGAGAGAGAGGGTCAGAGAGAGGGTCAGAGAGAGAGGGTCAGAGAGTCATACAGCGTGGAAACAGATTCTTCAGCCCAGCTCATTAATGCCAAAAGATCCCCCATCTAATCTCGTCCTTGAAAGGGTTCAGAACAATTTTACGAAGATGTTGCCAGGACTAGAAGGTGTGAGCTGTAGGGAGAGGTTGAGTAGGCTGGGTCTCTATTCCATGGAGCGTAGGAGGATTAGGGGAGATCTTATTGAAGCGTACAAAATCATGAGAGGAAGATAATAGACAATAGGCAATAGGTGCAGGAGTAGGCCATTCGGCCCATCTAGCCAGCACCTCCATTCAATGTGATCAATGTGATCATGGCTGATCGTCCCCAATCAGTATCGAGTCTCTTGTCCAGAGTAGGGGAATCGAGGACCAGAGACAATAGACAATAGGTGCAGGAGTAGGCCATTTGGCCCTTCGAGCCAGCACCGCTGTTTAATGTGATCATGGCTGACCATCCCCAATCAGTACCCCGTTCCTGTCTTCTCCCCATATCTCCTGACTCTGCTATTTTTAAGAGCCCTATCTAGCTCTCTCTTGAAAGCATCCAGGGAACCTGCCTCCACCGCCCTCTGAGGCAGAGAATTCCACAGACTCACAACTCTCTGTGAGAAAAAGTGTTTCCTTGTCTCCTTTCTAAATGGCTTACTCCTTATTCTTAAACTGTGGCCCCTGGTTATGGACTCCCCCAACATCGGGAACATATTTCCTGCCTCTAGCGTGTACACTTCGAATTCGGGGACAAACCCCACAAACTTCTAGCACGACAACTTAAAAAACGGGAAAAAGAGAATGCAATATTAAAGATTAAATCAGATAGAGGGGAAGTATTAACACTACCCAAGGATATTAATAAAAGATTTGCTCAATTTTACCAGAATCTATACACATCTAAAACGTCAATAGACAATAATAAAATCTCAGAATTTTTAGATAATTGTAATCTACCACAATTAGAACGCAGGGAACAAGAGGAACTGGGAGCACAAATTACTTCTAAGGAGATAGAAGACACAATAAAAACACTAAAAAATGGAAAAACACCAGGACCAGACGGATTCAGTAATGAATTTTATAAATCTTTTTATGATATAGTTACTCCACGATTACAAAAAATGTATACATATGCTTATAAAGAGCAAAACCTACCTGAAACACTAGCGGAATCAACGATCATATTAATACTTAAAAAAGATAAAAATACAGAAGAACCAGGATCATATAGAGCTATTGCTTTGTTAAATACGGATCAGAAAATAATAGCAAAAACATTAGCCAATAGATTAAGCAAGTATGTTAGTAGACTAATACATGAGGATCAAACAGGATTTATACCTAAGAGACACTCATTTAATAATTTGAGACGTTTGCTTAACATAATGCATTCACATAAATCTTATGACCAAGAGTTAGCTATCATCTCACTGGACGCAGAAAAAGCGTTTGATCAAGTAGAATGGGACTATATGATCAAAGTATTGCAAAAATTCCAATTGGGAGAAAACTTTATTGCATGGATAAAACTACTATATAACAAACCTACGGCTAGAATACTAACTAATAATATATTATCTTCAAAATTCGAATTATCTAGGGGCAACAGACAAGGATGTTCACTATCACCGCTGTTATTTGCTTTGGTAATTGAACCCCTTGCTGAAAAAATAAGAACACACTCGAATATTCACGGTTATAACACAAAATATTCAAACAACAAACTATCCCTATATGCTGATGATGTACTACTGTACATCACAAAACCACAAATTAGTATACCAAATATATTAAACTTAATTGAGGACTTTGGATCCTTTTCAGGATATAGAATAAATTGGAACAAAAGTGAAATTATGTCGATTAAACCAAAAGACTCAACACATCTCAGGAAATTCCCTTTTAAAATAGCTATGGAAAAAATCAAATATTTAGGAATTGAGATCACTAGAAATTACCATGATATGTTTAAAGCTAATTATAATCCCCTACTTAAGAAATTAAATAATTTGATTAAATTTTGGAAAACACTTCCGATGTCCTTAATAGGTAGGATAAATGCTATAAAAATGATTTTCTTACCACAAATCCTTTACCTATTTCAATCAATACCTATATATCTCCCAAAAAAGTTTTTCAAAAAACTGGACTCAGACATTACAAATTTTATATGGGATTACAAATCCCACAGAATACAAAGAACACACCTTAACAAACGAAAAGAGTTGGGGGGTCTAGCGCTCCCTAACTTTATGTATTATAACTGGGCAGTAAATATTAAAAATATGATTCACCTGCTGGACAATTCTGCCCAGCAGGTGGACTGGATTATAATGGAAAAAGGGGATTGCTCCCCGAATAATATAGGAGCGATTATTCTCTCCAATAAATTTGAATAATAAAAATTATAATAAAAATCCAATTATATATAGCACTATTAGAACATGGAAGCAAATAAAACAGAATCTAAAATTAAGAAACCTATCTCTCTTAATACCAATAGTCAATAACCCATCGTTTAAACCTTCAATCATAGATAAATCATTTATACAATGGGAAAGAATGGGAATCAAAACGCTCGAAGATCTGTATGAATTAGAAAAATTACTATCATTCCAACAACTACAACTGAAATATAATTTGAAAAATAATCAATATTTTAAATATCTACAAATCTGTGACTATTTGAAAACACACACAAAAGATTATTATAATATGCCTTCCGACTTACTAGATGAAGCAATGAAGACAAAGGCGGAATCAGTTAATTTAATATCATACTTATATAATATCATCTTAAACATAGAAATACCCACAACAGATGGAATTAGAAGAGATTGGGAACAAGATCTAGGTATAAAAATTTCAAAAGAGAGTTGGGATAATCATTTATTACAGGTGCATAAATGCTCGATCAACGTACGACATACGCTTATCCAATTTAAAACATTACATAGATTATATTATTCAAAAACCAAACTAAATAAAATCTTTCCTAACTTCTCACCAATCTGTGATAAATGTATATGTCAAGAAGCTACCATAGCACATTCTTTTGTTTTTTGTACTAAAATCCAAAAATTCTGGTTTGAAATATTTGATATTTTTTCAAAATTAATCAAAATAAAACTGGTACCAAAACCAGAATGGATTATTTTTGGAATATCGGAAGGTATTCCTGAATTAAACGTGTATCAGAAGAATTTACTCAATTATGGGCTAATAATGGGAAAAAAGCTTATACTTAAATTCTGGAAAAATGCGCCCACACCAACAATAAAAATGTGGACATCAAATATGTTGGAAACATTACATCTGGAAGAGATGAGATTCCTCCTAGTAGGCAAAGTAGACCAATTTCAAAAGATGTGGTCTACGTTTTTGGACCTATTACAAGCATGAGGTGCAATAGTAATTTAGAAAAACAAATAAATAAATAAAAGGTATCTGGACCTGGTAATGGGAGGTAAAACAAAAACAGACTTGGTTGGTAGTTCCTTCTCTATGAAGTATGTTATAAGAGTCATAATAGAGCGATTGTTCCTTCTTTCTTTCTCTTTCTTTTCTAGGGTCTATTTTCTAACTTTACTTCCTTCTCTAACTTCTTTTCTAAGGGGCTTTCTTTTCCCAACACTCTTTTGCACTTCACAACCTTTGCGCACTTTCTTCACTTTTCTTACTTCTTTCTTTTTCTTTCTTAAAGTTTAAAAAAGTGAAGCGGTACAAAAAATGTATTAATATATACGTGTTGTACATTACTGTAATCTACCGTACTTCTATTAAAAAAATTATTTAAAAAAAATAAAAAAAATAATGTGATCATGGCTGACCATCCCCAATCAGTACCCCGTTCCTGTCTTCTCCCCATATCTCCTGACTCTGCTATTTTTAAGAGCCCTATCTAGCTCTCTCTTGAAAGCATCCAGGGAACCTGCCTCCACCGCCCTCTGAGGCAGAGAATTCCACAGACTCACAACTCTCTGTGAGAAAAAGTGTTTCCTTGTCTCCTTTCTAAATGGCTTACTCCTTATTCTTAAACTGTGGCCCCTGGTTATGGACTCCCCCAACATCGGGAACATATTTCCTGCCTCTAGTGTGTACAAACCCTTAACAATCTTATATGTTTCAATGAGATGCCCTCTCATCCTTCTAAACTCCAGAGCGTACAAGCCCAGCCGATCCATTCTCTGAGCATATGACAGTCCTGCCATCTCTGGAATTAACTTTGTAAACCTACGCTGCACTCCCTTAATAGCAAGAATGTCCTTCCCCAAATTAGGGGACCAAAACTGCACACAATACTCCAGGTGTGGTCTCACTAGGGCTCTGTACAACTGCAGAAGGTCCTCTTTGCTCCTATATTCGACTCCTCCTTTTATAAAGGCCAGCATGCCATTCGCCAGAGGACATCGGTTCAAGGTGAAGGGGAAAATGTTTAATAGGAGGTAACTTTTTCACACAGAGGGTGGTTGGTGTACGGAACAGGCTGCCAGAGGAGGTAGTTGAGGCTGGGACTATCCCATCGTTTATGAAACAGTTGGACAGGTAAATGGATAGGACAGGTTTGACAATAGACAATAGGTGCAGGAGTAGGCCAATCAGCCCTTCGAGCCAGCACCGCCATTCAATGTGATCATGGCTCATCATCCCCAATCAGTACCCCGTTCCTGCCTTCTCCCCATATCCCCTGACTCCGCTATTTTTAAGAGCCCTATCTAGCTTTCTCTTGAAAGTATCCAGAGAACCGGCCTCCACCACCCTCTGAGGCAGAGAATTCCACAGACTCACCAGTCTCTGTGAGAAAAAGTGTTTCCTCGTCTTCGTTCTAAATGGAGGGATATGGACCAAGCGCAGGCAAGTGGGACTAGGGTAGATGGGACATTGTTGGCCTGTGTGTCTACCCGATCTATTCCTCTTATGATTTCGTACACCTCTATACGATCTCCCCTCATCCTCATACGCTCCATGGAATAGAGACCCAGCCTACTCAACCTCTCCCCACAGCTCACACCCTCTAGTCCTGGCAACATCCTCGTTGACCTCCATACAAGAGCAGCCCAGTGGACTCCCTGGCATTGACCCTGCCAGTATCACTGTGGCAGTGCCCGCGAGGCTGTGCCCGCACCCACCTACCTCCAGGATGGTGTCACAGGCTGTGATCTGGTTGTGCAGGCTGGCGATGTTCTCGCTCTCCTTGATGTCTGTTGTGGCCGCTGAGGAACGCAGTGAGAACTCAGAGCAAAGAGCACAACTCCCACCCCTCCAGAGCCCAGCAGCTGCACGAGGGATCAGTTCATAGCAGGTGGAGCTGGAGTACCCTGCTGTCATTACCTGTCCATGTACCTGCCCTGTGTCATCACCTGTCCATGTACCTGCCCTGTGTCATTACCTGTCCATGTACCTGCCCTGTGTCATTACCTGTCCATGTACCTGCCCTGTGTCATTACCTGTCCATGTACCTGCCCTGTGTCATTACCTGTCCATGTACCTGCCTTGTGCCATTACCTCTCCATGTACCTGCCCTGTGTCGGTACCTGTGCTGGACTGGGCAGTGTGTGTGTACCTGCCCTGTGTCAAATCTATCAGACATCCACAGGTGTACAGTAGAGAGCACACTGACTGGTTGCATCACGGCCAGGTTCAGAAACACATCACCCAGGAACCAAGGTGAGTACAGAGAGTGGTGGGCACTGCCCGGTCCATCATGGGTACTCACCTCCCCACCATCAAAGGGATCTACAGGAGGCGCTGCCTCAAAAAGGCCGACAGCATCATCAGAGACCCACACCACCCTGGCCATGCTCTCATCTCGCTGCTACCATCGAGAAGAAGTACAGGAGCCTGAATACGCACACCTCCAGATTCAGGGACAGTTTCTTCCCAGCTGTTATCAGGCAACTGAACCATCCTATCACCAACTAGACAGCGGTCCTGACCTCCCATCTACCTCATTGGAGACCCTCGGACTATCTTTAATCGGACTTTATCTTGCACTAAACGTTATTCCCATTATCCTGTATCTGTACACTGTGCATGGCTTGATGGCAATCATATATAGTCTTTCAATGATTGGATAGCACGCAACAAAAACACTTCTCACTGTACATGAAACTAAACCAGTAGATTTATTTACAGGAAAAATTAACTGTTTAAAGTTCATTAGTGATAGGAACAGAATAAGGCCATTCAGCCTATCAAGTCTACTCCGCCATTCCATCGTGGCTGATCTATCTCTCCCTCCCAACCCCATTCTCCTGCCTTCTCCCCATAACCCCTGACACCCGTACCAATCAAGAATCTATCTGTCCCAGCCATACAAATATCCATAGACTTGGCCTACACAGTGTGGCAATGAATTCCACAGATACACCGCGCTAAATAAATTCCTCCTCATCTCCTTCCTCCACGAACATCCTTTAAGTCTGAGGTTGTGACCTCTGGTCCTAGACTCTCCTACTAAAGGAAGCTCGGAAGGGGAACTAAATGCACCACGGAATTCCCTTCCAGCCCAATGAGGTATGTCAGAGGGAGATGCAACGAGACCTGGGTGTCATGGTACACCAGTCATTGAAAGTAGGCATGCAGGTGCAGCAGGCAGTGAAGAAAGCGAATGGTATGTTACCATTCATAGCAAAAGGATTTGAGTATAGGAGCAGGGAGGTTCTACTGCAGTTGTACAGGTTCTTGGTGAGACCACACCTGGAGTATTGCGTACAGTTTTGGTCTCCAAATCTGAGGAAAGACATTCTTGCCATAGAGGGAGTACAGAGAGGGTTCACCAGACTGATTCCTGGGATGTCAGGACTTTCATATGAAGAAAGACTGGATAGACTCGGCTTGTACTCGCTAGAATTTAGAAGATTGAGGGGGGATCTTTATAGAAACTTACAAAATTCTTAAGGGGTTGGACAGGCTAGATGCAGGAAGATTGTTCCCGATGTTGGGGAAGTCCAGGACAAGGGGTCACAGTTTTAAGGATTAAGGGGAAATCCTTTAGGACCGAGATGAGAAAAACATTTTTCACACAGAGAGTGGTGAATCTCTGGACTCTCTGCCACAGAAGGTAGTTGAGGCCAGTTCATTGGCTATATTTAAGAGGGAGTTAGATGTGGCCCTTGTGGCTAAAGGGATCAGGGGGGTATGGAGAGAAGCAGGTACAGGATACTGAGTTGGATGATCAGCCATGATCATATTGAATGGCGGTGCAGGCTCGAAGGACCGAATGGCCTACTCCTGCACCTATTTTCCTATGTTTCTATGTTTCTATGAGATGGTGGCGATTGTTTTTGGAAAAGGATACAATCTTTGATGGAGGCATGTTCAATATACTGTAACTCAGTCTCCACCTGTTTGGAGTAGTGTCTCAGATCAACGCCCTGTGGAGAAATACAGCCCAGTTAAACCCACTCTCACACCTCCTCCAGCTTCAAGAACAACTCCTTCCAGACAACCGTCAGGCTCTTGAACATCGCACAACATTACCTCAATAGACAATAGACAATAGGTGCAGGAGTAGGCCATTCGGCCCTTCGAGCCAGCACCGCCATTCACTGTGATCATGGCTGATCATCCACAATCAGTACCCCGTTCCTGCCTTCTCCCCATATCCCTTTACTCCGCTATCTTTAAGAGCTCTATCCAACTCTCTCTTGAAAGCATTCAGAGAATCGGCCTCCACTGAGGCAGAGAATTCCACGGATTCACAACTCTCTGGTTAAAATGTTTTTCCTCATTTCTGTTCTAAATGGCCTACCCCTTATTCTTAAACTGTGGCCCCTGGTTCTGGACTCCCCCAACATTGGGAACATGTTTCCTGCCTCTAGCGTGTCCAATCCCTTATAATCTTAAATGTTTCAATAAGATATCCTCTCATCCTTCTAAATTCCAGAGTATACAAGCGCAGCCACTCCATTCTATAAACATACGACAATCCCGTCATCCCGGGAATTAACCTGGTGAACCCACGCTGCAATCCCTCAATGGCGCAGCGGTAGAGTTGCTGCTTTACAGCGCTTGCAGCACCGGAGACCCGGGTTCGATCCCAACTACGGGTGCTATCTAAACGGAGTTTGCACGTTCTCCGTGTAACCGCGTGGGTTTTCTCCGAGATCATTATAGATACCATTTGCTCGCATGTGAGCAGTCACTCCAGCGACTGCTAAATCAATTCCCATCTTACAAACATTAATCGATCCCTACAATTTTTGGCAAGCTGCTAAAAATGAAGAATACTTACAATCTTTAACGCTTCCTTCATGAGTTCATCCTCGAGGTTGGCCTGTATGTGTGCTGCAAAGCAAAGGGAATAAATAATCATTTTAGAAGATAGACTGTGTAGGAAGAAATTGCAAATGCTAGTTTAAACCAAAGTTAAACACAAAAAGCTGGATTAACTCAGCGGGACAGGCAGCACCTCTGGGAGAGAAGGAATAGGTGACGTCTCAGATCGAGACACTTCTTCAGACATCTGCAGTTCTTTCTTAAACATTGTTAGCTGTGGGCTAGGTGAAATGAGTTACAGACGATTAAACCACAAGATGACTTTGAAGCTGGAACAACAAGCAGGGTAGGGGCGGGACGGAGAGAGAGGGGATTGCAAGGGGTATTTGAAGTTAGAGAAAACAAGATCCACCGCTGGGTTGTAAGCTGCTCAAGCGGAATATGAGGTGCTGTTCCTCAGACTTACAGGCTTTGATGAAAGCTAATGTTCTGCACAAATTAAGTGTTCAACAGGGTGCATCTCAGATGAAAGTGGCAAATGCAAACTAAAATTGAAAGGATTGATTTGCAATTTACAAGCTGGAGACAATAAGACAGTGCAGATGCTGGAATCTTGAACAAAACACAAACTGCTGGAGGAACTCAGCATTCAGGCAACATCTGTGGAGGCAATAGATTGACAGTATCCTTCCTCAAACAGCAATGAACAAGGAACATACAGTGTGGAAACAGGCCTGTTGGTCCAACTCCTGCATGCCAAGCAGATGCCCCATCCTGCACGCATTTGGCCCAAATCCCTCTAAATCTTTCTGATCCATGTACCTGTCCAAATGTCATTTTAATCTTTTCATAGATCTGCCTCAACTACTTCCTCTAGCAGCTCGTGGCAGTAATCCATCATGCTCTCTGGGTAAAATACATTGTACACTCAACCAATCTATTCCCCTCATGATTTCATACGCCTCTTAAAGATCACCCCTCAGCCTCCTGCGCTCCAAGGACAGAAATCCTAACATGCTTCGATGAGAAAACATACAGACATTTGTGGACATTTGTTTAACTCTTGAACCTGATGACTAAAAGTCACACAAATTGTACCATTTCCTGGCTACAACAATCCAATATTAAACCTACCACCTTAATTCCCACCAACCACACAGACAATTCTGCAACGGTTTTATTAGAAGCTACAGAGTGCTGGAGTAAACTCAGCGGGTCAGGCAGCATCTGTGGCGAACATGGATAGATGACGTTTCACAGAGTGCTGGAGTAACTCAGCAGGTCAGGCAGCATCTCTGGTGAACATGGATAGGTGACATTTTACAGAGTGCAGGAGTAACTCAACTGGTCAGCCAGCATCTCTGGAGAACATGGATAGGTGATGTTTCAGAGTGCTGGAGTAACTCAGTGGCTCAGGGCAGCATCTCTGGAGAACATGGATAGATCAAGTTTCACAGAGTGCTGGAGTAACTCAGCGGGTCAGGCAGCATTTGTGGAGAACATGGATAGGTTGAGACCCTTATTACTCAAAACGTTGCTTATCCATGTTCCCCAGAGGTGCTGTCTGACCACCAATTGTGTTACATAGAAACATAGAAAATAGGTGCAGGAGTAGGCCATTCGGCCCTTCGAGCCTGCACCGCCATTCAATATGATCATGGCTGATCATCCAACTCAGTATCCCATACCTGCTTTCTCTCCATACCGCCTGATCCCTTTAGCCACAAGGGCCACATCTAACTCCCTCTTAAATATAGCCAATGAACTGGCCTCAACTACATTCTGTGGCAGAGAATTCCAGAGATTCACCACTCTCTGTGTAAAAAATGTTTTTCTCATCTCAGTCCTAAAAGACTTCCCCCTTATCCTTAAACTGTGACCCCTTGTTTTGGATTTCCCCAACATCGGGAACAATCTTCCTGCATCTAGCCTGGCCTGTCCAACCCCTTAAGAATTTTGTAAGTTTCTATAAGATCCCCCCTCAATCTTCTAAATTCTAGCGAGTACAAGCCGAGTCTATCCAGTCTTTCTTCATATGAAAGTCCTGACATCCCAGGAATCAGTCTGATGAACCTTCTCTGTACTCCATCTATGGCAAGAATGTCCTTCCTCAGATTAGGAGACGACAACTGTACGCAATACTCCAGGTGTGGTCTCACCAAGACCCTGTACAACTGCAGTAGAACCTCCCTGCTCCTATACTCAAATCCTTTTGCTATGAATGCTAACATACCATTCGCTTTCTTCACTGCCTGCTGCAGCTGCATGCCTACTTTCAATGACTGGTGTACCATGACACCCAAGTCTCGTTGCATCTCCCCTTTTCCTAATCGGCCACCATTCAGGTAATAGTCTACTTTCCTGTTTTTGCCACCAAAGTGGATAACCTCACATTTATCCACATTATACTGCTGCTGCCATGCATTTGCCCACTCACCCAGCCTATCCAAGTCATCTTGCAGCCTCCTAGCACCCTCCTCACAGCTAACACTGCCCCCCAGCTTTGTGTCATTCGCAAACTTGGAGATGTTGCATTCAATTCCCTCGTCCAAATCATAAATATATATTGTAAATAGCTGGGGTCCCAGCACTGAGCCTTGCGGTACCCCACTAGTCACTGCCTGCCATTCTGAAAAGGACCCGTTTACTCCTACTCTTTGCTTCCTGTCTGCCAGCCAGTTCTCTATCCACATCAATACTGAACCCCCAATACCGTGTGCTTTAAGTTTGTATACTAATCTATTATGTGGGACCTTGTCGAAAGCCTTCTGAAAGTCCAGATATAACACATCCACTGGTTCTCCCTTATCCACTCTACTAGTTACTTCCTCGAAAAATTCTATAAGATTCGTCAGACATGATTTACCTTTCATAAATCCATGCTGACTTTGTCCAATGACTTCACCATTTTCCAAATGTGCTGCTATCCCATCTGTAATAACTGACTCTAGCAGTTTCCCCACTACCGATGTTACCCTAACTGGTCTGTAATTCCCCGTTTTCTCAGTCCCTCCCTTTTAAAAAAGTGGGGTTACATTAGCTACCCTCCAATCCTCAGGAACTACTCCAGAATCTAAAGAGTTTTGAAAAATTATCACTAATGCATCCACTATTTCTGGGGCTACTTCCTTAAGTACTCTGGGTACTCCAGTACTGTGTCTTATTGTAGTATAAACCAACATCTGCAATTCCTTGTATCTCCTTTTATTAACAGCCGTCGTGTGAAGCCGAACAGGTTAGCAAGCAGCCCCCATCGTGCGTTAGGCTCAGGAGGAACGGTACTCACTGTCCACTTCATCCAGGATGAACTCATTGGAGGTGATGTCCAGTTCACACATCAGCATCTCACCGCCCACTGCCTGCATCCGCTGCCCCTACACAACAGAAAACGCCGGTATCATCGTACAAACTCCAAAGACCAACAGGTTTGTGGGTTAACGACTCCTGTAAAAATTGTAAATTGTCCCCAGTGTGTGTGGGATAGTGATAGTGAGCAGGGATCGCTGGTCGGCACGGACTCGGTGGGCCGAAGGGCCTGTTTCCGCACTGTGTCTCTAAACTAAACCCATGCTGGCATCTCCACCCGACTAGTGCAAGGGGGGTTGATGCTGGATGGTGTTTTGGGGAACATTTCTACCAGGATGTCTACAGGTGGGGTAGTTTATGGCCACTGTGCTGAACTTCAGTCTCCGTTAGAGGTTAAACGTCGGCTGAGCAAGGCCACTTCTTGCCTTGGGTTTGGCCATTCGTGATTGCTGCAACTGTCCACAACGTTGCTGTCAGTGGCCCAACTTACACTGGTATCACTATGACAGGCAGCATCTGTGGAGAACATGGATAGGTGACGTTTCACAGAGTGCTGGAGTAACTCAGCGGGACAGGCAGCATCTCTGGAGAGAAGGAATAGGCGATGTTTCGGGTCAAGACCCTTCTTCAGACTGATGTCAGGGGAGGGGGCGGAACAGATAGTATGTTGTCGGAGATAGTAAGACTGGTGGGAGAACTGGGAAGGGGAAGGGGATGGAGAGAGAGGGAAAGCAAGGGCACTCTGAAGTTAGAGAAGTGAATGTTCATACCGCTGGAGTGTAAACTACCCAAGCAAAATATGAGGTGCTGCTCCTCCAATTTGCGTTGGGCTTCACTCTGACCATGGAGGAGGCCCAGGAGGCCCCCCTCCCTCACTCACACCCCCTCCCTCTCTCACCCTCCCCTCAAATGTCACGGACATTCACCCCACAGACTTCCACCCTCACCCCCAACCCCCCCTCCAACTCCTTCCCCCTCGTCGTCCCCATCACCTACCTCCCTCCCCTCCACCCACCTGCCTCTCCCTTTCCTCCATCGCCTCTTGCTCCATTCACCTCCCTCACCCTCTCCCACTATCCTCCCTCCCCTTCATCATCCCCCCTCTTCTTCCATCACTGGCCTCTCCTCCATCTTCATCCCCCCACCCCAATACCTCTCCTCCCAACCCCCCCATCTATCTCCTCGCCCCCCATCACTACACCCCCACCCTCCTCTCTCCCCCACTGTCAACCCCACACCCGTTTCCTCAGCGAGCTGTACTTTCTCCTCTCTCTCTGTCTGTGCCCACCCACCCTCCCTCCAATCCCCCTCTCCCCCACCCTCCTCCTCTCTCCCCACTCCCCGTCTCTCCCCCCACTCCCTCCCTCTCTCTCCTCACACTCCCTCCACTTCCCGTCTCTCCCCTCCTTCTCTCCCCCACTCTCTTCTCCAATCTCTCTCCCCCAGTCTCCCACCCTCCTCCACCCTCTCCCCTCCATCTCTCCGCCACCATCTCCACCCCACCTTTTCTCTCAGCTTGCTGTACTCTCTCCCGTGTCTTCCCCACCCTCTCTCTCTCCCCCCGTGTCTCCCCCCACCTTCGTCCTTAGCTTGCTGTACTTCCCCCACCACCTCTCTCTCGACCCCCCTCTCTCGACCCCCTCCCTCTCTCCCTTCCCCTCTCTCTCTCCGCCACCCCACAATTTTTCCTCAGCTTGCTCTACTCTCTATCTCTCCCTCTCCTCTCTCTCCCCAAAGTCAAAGTCGATTGTATTTGTCACATGCACATTACATGCTGTGAAATGGACCCCCCACCCTCTCCTCTGTCTCCCTCTCCCTCTCTCTCCCCCCTCCTCCCCTCTCCACCTTCTTCCTCAGTTCATTGACTGTATAATAACTGAAGCCTTACACGATAATAAATGTGCAGAAACGTTATTAACAATACAGTAAATATGACTTCCCGCTTGCTCGTGTCTCTAACACTAGACGGGAACAGACAAGCAGGACTCATGTAAACAGCGAGTGGGCGTAACTACCAAAGCGTGACTCATAACATGAGTGACACCGATCTACACTCAGCTGCTGTACTCTCTCTCTCTCTCTCTCTCTCTCTCTCTCTCTCTCTCCCCCACTCTCTCTCCCCCACTCTCCTCCCCTGTCTCCCCGTGTCTCTCCCCACCCTCTCCACCCCACCTTCTTCCTCATCTTGCTGTACTTTCTGTGCAGCGCCTCCTCCTCCTCGCTCAGCGCTCCGGCGAAAACCAACCGCCATCGCTGCTCCTCCTCTCACCCGATGCCGTCACCGACACCGGAAACGGCGGGACGGCCATCTTTGTAGCGGGCACGCCTCACGGAGGGCGGCCATCTTTGGTACAGGCACGAATGTCACTGAACGGATGGAGATTTCGCAGTTGGAGAACTTCTTCAAAGTGGGGAACGTTGATGGACGGCGGCCATCTTTGTTAGGGGCACTAATGTCCCGGTACCCCAGGGGAGGGCGGCCATCTTTGTTAGGGGCACTAATGTCCCGGTACCCCAGGGGGAGGGCGGCCATCTTTGTTAGGGGCACTAATGTCCCGGTACCCCAGGGGGAGGGCGGCCATCACCAGATTTTTCCAGCTCAGATTCGAGTCGGGGAACGCGGCGGCCCGGGGCTGCTCTTAGTGTTGTTACCGGTTAGATCCCCCGAATTGTCAGAGCCGAGACATCGCTGGGCCGCCGTGAAGAAGGGTGCAATGGTGCGGTGGGGGGTTCGGCGTCAGTCAGAATGGGACGGCTGCGGGTTATAATGTCATCGTTCCTCTCTCCTTTCTCTCTCTCTCTCCCTTCCTCCCTTCTCTCTCTCTCCCTTCACTCTCTTTCTCTCCCTTCCCTTCTCTCTCTCTCTCTCTCTCTCTCTCTCTCTCTCTCTCTCTCTCTCTCTCTCTCTCCCTCCCCTTCTCTTCTCTTCTCTTCTCTTCTCTCTCTCCCTCCCTCCCAGCCCTTGCTCCACCCTCTCTCTCTCCTCGGGGAGACGCGGTGATCAATACAGGGAGGGCGGGGCCACTGATACTACCCAGTGCCTCCCCAGTCATTGACTTCACCGCACGTCACTGGTGGGAGATGATGACAGAAATGTGTGCACTCAAATTTCCAGTCATCTCCCACCCCACCCCTCCTTCTCTTTCCCCTTTCCTCCCCCGGCAAAATCTGTGTTCGCATCTGATCATCTAGAGGTGTATTAATCTTACAGATGTGTATAAAATCATGAGGAATAGATCGGGTACATGCGCAGAGTGTATTTCACAGAGTAGGGGGATCGAGGACCAGGGGACATAGGTTCAAGGTGAAGGGGAAAAGATTGAATAGGAATCTGAGGGATCTACAGGAGGCGCTGTCACAAAAAGGCAGCCGGCATCATCAGAGGCCCACACCACCCTGGCCACGCTCTCCTCTTGCTGCTACCATCGGGAAGAAGGTACAGGAGCCTGAAAACTGCATCGGCCATACATCCATCAGGCTATTAAACACTCCAACCTCCAGTGGTCTGTGTGTGTGTGTGTGTGTGTGACCAAGGACTGTGGTCAGTGTGTGTGTATGTGACCATGCACTGTGGTCAGCGTTGTGTGTGTGACCAGGGACTGTGGTCAGTGTGTGTGTGTGTGTGCTATGGGGGAGGTCCACACATGTAGATGTAGTTACACTACTGACCATCAGTGTGAGTGCTGGGACGTGCGCTATTGATTATAACGTTGGGATTTGTTGTCCACACACAGGGATAAGGCATGGGCTGATGACACCAGCCAGCTGGGGCCGGACAAGCACGCCCGAGACATCACCTCACTGGACAAGTACGCCATGGAGCGGTGGGAGGTGAGTCAGAGGCACTGCTACTGCCCCACAGTTCAGTTTAGTTTAAGATGACGCGCGGAAACAGGCCCTTTGGCCCACCCAGTCCACGCCGACCAGCGATCCCCGCACACTAATGCCCCTGTCCCACTTAGGAAACCTGAACGGAAACCTCTGGAGACTTTGTGCCCCACCCAAGGTTTCCGTGCGGTTCCCGGAGGTTTTGGTCAGTCTCCCTAATGGTCGAAAGTGGTTTCCGCTTCTATGTTCCGGTGATTATTTCAAAAAATTAAAAACCGCCCTCGACTAAAAATAGGTTGCCGTTTAAAAAATCGGTAAATTTTTAGTTGAAGCCGGTTGCGATGCTAGTTGAAGGTGGTTGCTGGAGGTTGCAGGTAGTGGAAGGTAAGACCTTTTTTTCACCCAGCTTTATTCCACCAGGGAGGTCCCGATGTTGGGGGAGTCCAGAAACATGTTCACGATGTTGGGGAGTCCAGAACCAGGGGCCACAGTTTAAGAATAAGGGGTAGGCCATTTAGAACAGAGATAAGGAAAAACTTTTTCACCCAGAGAGTTGTGAATCTGTGGAATTCCCTGCCTCAGAAGGCAGTGGAGGCAAATTCTCTGGATGCTTTCAAGAGAGAGTTAGATAGAGCTCTTAAAGATAGCGGAGTCAGGGGATATGGGGAGAAGGTAGGAACGGGGTACTGAATGTGGATGATCAGCCGTGATCACAGTGAATGGCGGTGCTGGCTCGAAGGGCTGAATGGCCTACTCCTGCACCTATTATCTATCAAAGCAGCAACATAAGATAGACACAAAATGGTGGAGTAACTCAGCGGGACAGGCAGCATCTCGGGAGAGAAGGAATGGGCGGCATTTCGGGTTGAGACCCTTCTTCAGACTCAAAAGGTATAGACTCAAATACGCAATAAACAATAGGTGCAGGAGTAGGCCATTCAGTCCTTCGAGTCAAGCGGAGTCAAGGGATATGGGGAGCAGGCAGGAACGGGCTACTGATTGTGGATAATCACAGTGAATGGCGGTGCTGGCTCGAAGGGCTGAATGGCCTACTCATGCACCTATTGTCTATTGTTTATAGGATATGGATAGGATAGTCTGAAGAAGGGTCTCGACCCGAAACGTCGCCTATTCCTTTTCTCCAGAGATGCTGTCTGACCTGCAGGGTTACTCCAGCATTTTGCGTCTATCCAAAGCCCAGTAAAGTCTGTGAAGATAGTGCCAGGGTTTTGAGTGGGTACAGCAGATACACTCCGTCACCGAACACTTTGTCTCCACGTTGAGTTGTAGATCGGGGTGGACAACAGTGGAATCATCGGCAAACTGAACAAAGCGTGCGGGCTGTGTCTGGGGAGAGACTAAATGGAGGTGGACAGTCAGTCGTTCCAGCGACGTCCACCGCCAGGGGATAAAGAGGCTGTGAGATGAGTAATCCTTGGCTCCTCGCACTCCCGTAATGAGTTGTTCTCTTGCCAGCAAAAGGATTTGAGTATAGGAGCAGGGAGGTTCTACTGCAGTTGTACAGGGTCTTGGTGAGACCACACCTGGAGTATTGCGTACAGTTTTGGTCTCCTAATCTGAGGAAAGACATTCTTGCCATAGAGGGAGTACAGAGAAGGTTCACCAGACTGATTCCTGGGATGTCAGGACTTTCATATGAAGAAAGACTGGATAGACTCGGCTTGTACTCGCTAGAATTTAGAAGATTGAGGGGGGATCTTATAGAAACTTACAAAATTCTTAAGGGGTTGGACAGGCTAGATGCAGGAAGATTGTTCCCGATGTTGGGGAAGTCCAGAACAAGGGGTCACAGTTTAAGGATAAGGGGGAAGTCTTTTAGGACCGAGATAAGAAAAACATTTTTCACACAGAGAGTGGTGAATCTCTGGAATTCTCTGCCACAGAAGGTAGTTGAGGCCAGTTCATTGGCTATATTTAAGAGGGAGTTAGATGTGGCCCTTGTGGCTAAAGGGATCAGGGGGCATGGAGAGAAGGCAAGTACAGGATACTGAGTTGGATGATCAGCCATGATCATATTGAATGGCTCGAAGGGCCGAATGGCCTACTCCTGCAAATATTTTCTATGTTTCGATGACTCCGCGATCAGTGCATTCAAATTCTCCGTTAATGCAATCGATGCCATTATCCTGCTTTCCCTCGCCTCTCTGGAGAGGGAAACGGCTGAAAATAGCTTTGTCACAGAGTGTTGCTTCTTAATTTATTCATATATTTTTATTAGAAGCATGTGCATATCATAATACAAACATTTCTTATATATCAATCCTACGTTGCTAATCGGTGGGAGTCCAGCTATCAAAATAATAGTGGTCCTCCCTTATCAGTTGTATATTAAATCTGCTTCTATTTATTTTTTTTAATTTTTTTTATAGATTGAAAGTGAGATTTTTTTTTAAAAAGGCATGATAAAGAAGAATGGAATAATTTACCAATAATACAACTTTGGAGATAGGTCCGTAAGTTATAAAACATAACTATTCATCTAATCCTGAGCTTGGGTTTCAGTCAGATTCCCGTGCTGAACCAATTTACCCATTCAAAAAATCAATAAATGGAGACCATATTCTATTAAATAATTCTTGTTTGTCAATTAAGACAAGTCTAGTTCTTTCCAAATGTAAGGTCTCCGACATTTCCATAATCCACATTTTAATTGTGGGGGTTATAGGACCTTTCCAAAATTTTAATATTAATTTTTTCCCAATTATTATACTATAATCAAGAAATTTCTTTGGTTTATTGTAAGTCTTAAGGGCCTTTCCCACGGGCATGCGACTCCATGCGGCAAGTGCGACCTAACCAGAAGCGGGGGCCGCGCAGAGGTGGAGTGATCCCCGTACAGGGCCGGTCCCACCAGCATGCGGCTGCACGTGGCAAGCGCGACCAAACCGGAAGCGCGGGCCGCGCGGAGGTCGAGTGAGTGACGCGGAAAGTTTGCGCGTGACTTATGGCGTCAAGACGCTGCGTACAGCGTCGAAACGCTGCGCACGCCCGTCGAGGGTGCGTACGGCATCGAGGCGGCTGCGTATGGCGTAGAGGCGGCTGCGGGCCGGCAGGCTGTTGCCGCGCGGAACTTTTGAACACGGTCAGTTTTTCGGAGCCCCGCGCGATGTCGGGACAAGCTCCGCACAACTACACACGGCTCCGGCGATCGAAGTGGGACCGGCCCCTCGAGGCCGTATGGTTCAAGCGACCACGTTAGGTCGCGCTTGCCGCATGGAGTCGCATGCCCGTGGGACAGGCCCTGAAGGCTTTGTTCTGATATTCCTAATATTGTTAGTTTTGAGTCGGGATCCAATTGGGTATTGACTACTTCAGAAATTATTCTGAAAATGTCCGTCCAGAGAGTGTTGCTTCTTATTGACGGCTGCACAACTCCGGCCTCTGCTTGTTTCAAAAGCATCTGGGGCGAGCAGAAGCCAGAAACAAGCTTCGATACGTTCCCCGAAGATCAGCTTGGCAGATTGCGTGCATGCTCAGGCACGGTGGAGCAGCGGTAGAGTTGCTGCCTTACAGCGCTTACAGCTCCAGGGACCCGGGTTCCATCCCGACTGCGGGTGCCGTCTGTACGGACAGTTTGCATGTTCTCCCCGTGACCTGCGTGGGTTTTCTCCGGGAGCTCCGGTTTCCTCCCACACTCCACCCACAGGTTAATTGGCTGGGCGTGAATGTAAAATTGTCCCCAGTGTGTGTAGGGTAGTGTTAGTGTGCGGGGATCGCTGGGCGGCGAGGACTCAGTGGGCCGAAGGGCCTGTTTCCGCGCTGTATCTCTAAACCAAACTAAAATTAATGGCTGCAAGATTTCAGTCTCTGCTCGCTTCCAAACAATCTGGAGCGGACAGAGAACAGAGATGAATGTTGATGGTTTCGTTAAGATCGGCTTGGCAGATTGTGCACAGGATCAAGCCTGACTATCCCAACGTTTCAGAAACAGTTAGACAGGTACATGGACAGGACAGGTTTGGAGGGATATGGGCCAAATGCTGGCAGGTGCGCCTAGTGTAGCTGGGATATGTTACCCGGTGTGGGCAAGTTGGGCCGAATGGCCTGTTTCCACCATTGAATCACTCTATGACTATTATAAGTTTCTAAATAGGGAGAGAATCCAGTAATCGGAGGTGCAAAGGGACTTGGGAATGCTGGTGCACGATTCCCAAAAATGTTAATCTGCAAGTCAAATCGGTAATAAAGAAAGCAAACTCAATGCTGGCATTTATTTCAAGAGAGCTTGTGTACAGAAGCAGGGATGTGAGGCTGAGGCTCTACAAGGCCTGGTCAGGCCGCATTTGGAATATTGTGAGCAATTTTGGGCCCCATATTTGAGGAAGGATGTGCTGGCTCTGGAGAGGGTCCAGGGGAGGTTTACAAGAATGATCCCAGGAATGAGTGGGTTAACCTATGATGAGCGTTTGTCGGCACTGGGCCTGTACTCGCTGGAGTTTAGAAGGATGAGGGGGGATCCTCATTGAAACGTACCGAATAGTGAAAGGCTTGGATAGAGTGGATGTGGAGAGGATGTTTCCACTAGTGGGAGAGTCTAGGACCAGAGGTCGTAGCCTCAGAATGAAAGGATATTCTTTTAGGAAGGAGATGAGGAGGAATTTCTTAAGTCAGAGTGTGGTGATTCTGTGGAATTCTTTGCCGCAGAAGGCTGTGGAGGCCAATGGATATTTTTAAGGCAGAGATAGATAGATTCTTGATTAGTACGGGTGTCAGGGGTTATGGGGAGAAGGCAGGAGAATGGGGTTAGGAGAGGGAGATAGATCAGCCACGATTGAATGGCGGAGTAGACTTGATGGGACGAATGGCCTATAGACAATAGACAATAGGTGCAGGAGTAGGCCATTCGGCCCTTCGAACCAGCACCGCCATTCAATGTGATCATGGCTGATCTTCCCCAATCAGTACCCCGTTCCTGCCTTCTCCCCATATCTTTAAGAGCCCTATCTAGCTCTCTCATGAAAGTATCCAGGGAACCAGCCTCCACCACCCTCTGGGGCAGAGAATTCCACAGACTCAGAACTCTCTGTGAGAAGAAGTGTTTCCTCGTCTCCGTTCTAAATGGCTTACCCCTTATTCTTAAACGGTGGCCCCTAGTTCTGGACTCCACCGACATCGGGAACTTGTTTCCTGCCTCTAGCGTCTCCAAACCCTTAATAATCTTATCTGTTTCAATGAGATCCCCTCTCAACCTTCTAAACTCCAGAGTGTACAAGCCCAGCCGCTCCATTCTCTCAGCATATGACAGTCCTGCCATCCCGGGAATTAACCTTGTGAACCTACGCTGCACTCCCTCAATAGCAAGAATGTCCTTCCTCAAATTAGGGGACCAAAACTGCACACAATACTCCAGGTGTGGTCTCACTAGGGCCCTGTACAACTGCAGAAGGACATCTTTGCTCCTATACTCAACTCCTCTTGTTATAAAGGCCAACATGCCATTCGCTTTCTTCACTGCCTGCTGTACCTGCATGCTTACTTTCATAATGCTCCTAATTCTGCTCCTATCACTTACGACCTTCTGTGACTCATCTCTGCGCCCTTTCCAGCTTGATGGCATTTGCTGCTTGTTGTCCCGTGAGGAACTGCACTAATTATAGTCCAGGCGGGGAGCCTGATCGTGACTCGTCATTTACGCTGGAACAAATTAATGGGTCAATTAGATTGCAGATTGCTCCTCACACCTGCTGTTCTGCCAGCGACCTCAATCAGTCCCCTTGCCGTGGGGAATGTACCCAGTGACAGAGTCTCACTTTGTCTCCTGGCCTGGCCTTCAGATCACAAGGGCGGCTTTGTGGCGCAGCGGTAGAGTTGCTGCCTCACGGCGTCAGAGACCCCGGTTCGATCCTGACCACTGGTGCTGTCTGTACGGAGTTTGTACGTTCATAAGTGATGGGAGCAGAATTAGACTATTCGGCCCATCAGGTTTGTGCGGCACGATGGCGCAGCGGTAGAGTTGCTGCCTCACAGCGCTGGAGACCACGGTTCCATCCCGACTACCGGTGCTGTCTGTACGGAGTTTGTACATTCTCCCCGTGACCTGCGTGGGTTTTCTCCGAGATCTTCGGTTTCCTGCCGCACTACAAAGACGTACAGGTTTGCAGGTTCATTGGCTGGGTGTAAATTTAATATTCTCCCTAGTGCGGGTAGGGTAGTGTTAGTGTACGAGGATCGCTGGTCAGTACGGACTCGGTGGGCCGAAGGGCCTGTTTCCGTGCTGTATCTCTTAACTCAAGTTCAAGTTCAAGTGAGTTTATTGCCATGTGTCCCAGATAGGACAATGAAATTCTTGCTTTTCTTCAGCACAACAGAACATAGTAGGCATTGACTACAAAACAGATCAGTGTGTCCATATACCATTGTATAAATATATACACACATGAATAAATTGATAAAGTGCAAATAACAGATAATGGGCTATTAATGATCAGAGTTTTGTCCGAGCCAAGTTTAATAGCCTGATGGCTGTGGGGAAGTAGCTATTCCTGAACCTTGTCGTTGCAGTCTTCAGGCTCATGTACCTTCTACCTGAAGGTAGCAGGGAGATGAGTGTGTGGCCAGGATGGTGTGGGTCCTTGATGATACTGCCAGCCTTTTTGAGGCAGCGACTGCGATAGATCCCCTCGATGGAAGGGAGGTCAGAGCCGATGATGGACTGGGCAGTGTTTACTACTTTTTGTAGTCTTTTCCTCTCCAGGGCGCTCAAGTTGCCGAACCAAGCCGCGATGCAATCGGTCAGCATGCTCTCTACTGTGCACCTGTAGAAGTTAGAGAGAGTCCTCCTTGACAAACCGACTCTCCGTAATCTTCTCAGGAACTAAACTAAACACCCAGAGTAAACCCACGCGGGTTACGGGGAGTAGGTACAAACTCCGTACAGGCAGCACCCGTAGTCAGGATGGAACCCGGGTCTCTGGCGCTGTGAGGCAGCAACTCTACCGCTGCCCCACCGTGCCACCTACCGACTCTGGGCACTGAGTTCCAACAACAGATTATCCGTGTCTGCAGCTTCCAGCATCTGCAGCCTCTTGTGTCTTCACGTTCTCCAGCTTATCTTCACACTCAGGTTTGACCTCCAAGCTGTCTAGACCAGAGGCGAGGGGTACATATCGAGCTGAATCAATTCTCCTGTAATGCCAAACCAGATTTGCAAGTCTTTTTGATGTTTTTAAATGTAGCCCGGTGTCAGATATTGTTTGTTCTCTGTGCAGCATCTTGGGACATGTTGCTGCCTTAAAGGATCGACATCAATACGAGGTGTAGATGTTGATGTTGGTTTTACTATTAACCATGCAAGTAGTTCCCTCCTGGAGCCTCGACTATCCTTGACCATCTCACAAACCAACCTCCCTTCCATTGTCTGACGAAGGGTCTCGACCCGATACGTCACCCATTCCTTCCCTCCACAGATGCTGCCTGCCCCACTGAGTTACTCCAGCTTTTTGTGTCAACCTGCCTTCCATTGACTCCATCGACACCTCACGCTGCCTCGTCAAGGCCAGCAGCATAATCAAGGACCAGTCTCACCCCGGCCACTCCCTCTTCTCCCCTCTCCCATCGGGCAAAAGTACAGAAGCCTCCAGATTCAGGTACAGTTTCTTCCCAGCTGTTATCAGGCAACTGGATCATCCCACCACAACCAGACAGCAGTCCTGAACTACTATCTACCTCTTTGGTGACCTTTGGACTATCCTTGATCGTACTTTGCTGGCTTTACCTTGCACTAAACGTTGTTCCCTTATCATATATCTGTACACTGTAAACGGCTCGATTGTAATCATTGTATTGTCTTTCCGCTGGTAGACACAAAAAGCTGGAGTAACTCAGCGGGACAGGCAGCATCTCTGGAGAGAAGGAATGGGTGACGTTTCCGGTCGAGGCCCTTCTTCAGAGTCTTCCCGCTGAGTGGATAGCACGCAACAAAGAGCTTTTCCCTGTACCTCGGTACACGTGATTACAAACTAAATTGTAACTGGAATCTTATTTCCTTCTGAAAACTGTTCTCCCTTCACAACAGTGACCACAGAAACATAGACAATAGGTGCAGGAGTAGGCCATTCGGCCCTTCGAGCCAGCACCGCCATTCAATGTGATCATGGCTGATCATCCACAATCAGTACCCTGTTCCTGCCTTCTCCCCATATCCCTTGATACCGTTAGCCCTAAAAGCTAAATCTAACTCTTTCTTGAAAACATCCACAGATGGCAGTGGAGGCCAATTCACTGGATGTTTTCAAGAGAGAGTTGGATATATGCCACTGGCTGCAAAGTGCCTTGAAATATCGTTAGGCCACATAAGGCAGGAGCCAAGTCAACATCGTCAGGTCTATAGTCATAAGCACAGGTGTGGTGAGGTATAGATCATAAGATCATAAGGGATAGGAGTAGAATTAGGCCATTTGCCCTATCTGGTCAGCTCTGCCATTCAATCATGGCTGATCTATCTCTCCCTCCTAACGCCATCCTCCTGCCTTCACCCCATAACCCCTGACACCCGCACTAATCAAGAATCTATCTATTTTGGCCCTAAACATGTCCACTGACTTGGCCTCTACGGCCTTCTGTGGCAAAGAATTCCACAGATTCACCAGCCTCTGTCGAAAGAAATTCCTCCTCATCTCCTTTCTAAAGGAACGCCCTTTAATTCTGATGCTATAACCTCTAGTCTTAGACTCTCCCACTAGTGGAAACATCCTCTCCACATCCACTCTGTCCAAACCTTTCACCATTCGGTACGTTTCAACGAGGTCCCCCCTTCATTCTTCTAAACTCCAGCGAGTACAGGCCCAGTGCCGACAAACGCTCATCATACGTTCACCCACTCATTCCTGGGATCATTCTTGTCAACCTCCTCTCGATCCTCTCGATCCTCTCCAGAGCCAGCACATCCTTCTGGTGCCCAGATTTGCTCACAATATTCCAAATGCGGCCTGACCAGGCCTTGTAAAGCCTCAGCATTACATCCCTGTTTTTGTACACAAGCCGTCTCAAAGTAAATGCTAGCATTGAGTTTGCTTTTTGCAGTTCGGCTTAGGTTTATGCTGAGGCAGCGTGAGTTATAAATGGAGTCTGTAGAAGGGAGGTTGGTTTGTGTGATGGTCTGGGCTGCGTCCACAACTCTCTGCGATTTCTTGCGGTCCTGGATGGAGCTGTTACCAAACCAGGCTGTGATGCATCCTGAGAATAGACTCAGAAATAAACACAGAATGCTCAGCGGGACAGGCAGCATTTCTGGAGAGAAGGAATGGGTGACATTTCGGATCGAGACCCTTCTTCAGGTAAAATGCTTTCTAGGGCGCATCTGTAGAAGTTGGTGAGAGTTGTAGGGGACTTGCCGAACTTCCTGCCTTCTGAGGAAGTAGAGCCTTTGGTGTGTTTTTTTGGCCATTGCTTCGATGTGGCTGGTTCTTAAGGTTGCCAACGTTCCCACTCCCAAATAAGGGACAAAAGGTCAAAATAAGGGACAAATTCCCGACGGCAATTCGTTGACCGACTGGGCCGTGGCTGGGTGAATGACGAGTTGGCCCGGATGCAGGATTGCACACAAAGCCCAGCCGGCGGGCCAGCTGAGGAGATTTGGCCCGGGGGCCGCGTGACGTCGCGCGCAAAGTCCGGCACCCCGTCCAACTCATGAACCGATGATCGGCCATGAGAAGGAGGGGTGGTGGTGTCAAGAGATAATAGACGATAGGTGCAGGAATGTACCCCACCCAAAACCCTCGGACTTTACTGGGCTTTGGATAGACACAAAACGCTGGAGTAACCCTGCAGGTCAGACAGCATCTCTGAAGAAAAGGAATAGGCGATGTTTCGGGTCGAGACCCTTCTTCAGACTCAAAAGGTATAGATAATAGGTGCAGGAATAGGCCATTCGGCCCTTCAGCCCGATGATCAGCAATTCACTGTGATCATGGCTGATCATCCACAATCAGTACCCGGTTCCTGCCTTCTCCCCATATCCCCTGATTCCGCTCTCTTTAATAGTTCTATCTAACTCTCTTGAAAGCATGCAGAGAATTCGCCTCCATTGCCTTCTGAGGCAGGGAATTCCAGATTCACAACTCTCTGGGTGAAAATCGATGATCGGCCTTGAGAAGGAGGGGGGGTGGTGGTGTCGGCGGTCAGCGAAAGTCCGAAGGTCGGACAGCTGGCCGGGCGATGGGGCCACGGGCGAGGCGCTGCTGCTGCTGCTGCTGCTGCACTCCATGGGCTGCACCACGTCGGGACGGGTGAGGCGGGGTCCGACCCGAGAGTCCCCTCGACCCGAGTAGTATCGGTCAAATACGGGACAAGGGCGGTCCCGTACGGGAACAAACCAATTTAGACCAATATACGGGATGTCCCGGCTAATACGGGACAGTTGGGAACCCTAGTGGTCCTGGACAAGTTGCTGGTGATGTTCACTCCTAAGTTGATGTTGGTAAGTTAGGCGTAGGTTTATGGTTGGTGCGGTGTACGGAGGTGGGGACGTGTTGGTCTGCCTGGTGCCTCTTCTCATTGCTGACTCTTCACCCCTCCCCACCCCCCCCCACCCCACCCACAGGTGATCCTGCATTTCATGGTGGGCTCCCCCAGTGCGGCCGTCAGTCAGGATCTGGCCCAGCTCCTCATCCAGGCCGGACTCATGAAGAGGTGAGTAACGCCACAATCGCCCCCCCCCTACTCCTTCCCTCCTCCCACTGTCTCCACACTGGGATTGATTAGTGCATAAGGACATCAGTGATAGGAGCAGAGTTAGGCCATTCGGCCCGTCAATCAGCGCTGATCTATCTTTTCCTCTTAATCCCATTCTCTTGCCTTCTCCCCACAACGTCTGACACCTCTGTCATGGGTTATGGGAGGAAGGCAGGAGAATGGGGTTAGGAGGGAGAGAGAGAGAGATCAGCCATGATTGAATGGCGGAGTGGAGTGGATGGGCCGAATGGCCTAACTCTGCTCCTCGAACTTGTGGGTCGATGTGTTACACACTATCCTGTCCCCCATTGGGACTGGGTGGGTAAATGTGTCACACACTATCCTGTCCCCCTTTGGGACTATGTGGGTAAATGTGTCACACACTATCCTTCCCCCCTCTGGGACTGGGTGATACACAAACCAACATCCGCTGCATTTGTTTACTAAGCCGTGCTCAGTAACATAAGATTCAATGTCATTGTCCTTGAGGTTATTGGATATTGTGATGACAAGGAGGATTTAAATAAATCTGTTTAAGAAGGAACTGCAGATGCTGGAAAATCTCAGGTAGACAAAAATGGTGGAGAAACTCAGCGGGTGCAGCAGCATCTATGGAGCGAAGGAAATAGGCAACGTTTCGGGCCGAGCTGCTGCACCCGCTGAGTTTCTCCAGCATTTTTGTGTACTTAAAATAAATCTGTGTGTGTCGCTGCCCTGATAGGACGAGGGTGAGTGGCAAACAGGAGGAGGATGAGAAAGTTGTAGCGATCGTCAACCTCGAGAAGCCCGTTTAGTTTAGAGATACATCGCGGAAACAGGCCCTTCGGCCCACTGAGTCCGTGCCGACCAGCGATCCCCGCACACTAACACTATCCTACACACGCTAGGGCCAATTTACATTTATTCCAAGCCAGTAAACCTACAAACCTGTATGTCCACACCTGGAGTATTGTGCGCAGTTTTGGTCCCCTAATTTGAGGAAGGACATTCTTGCTATTGAGGGAGTGCAGCGTAGGTTTACAAGGTTAATTCCCGGGATGGCAGGACTGTCATATGTTGATAGAATGGAGCGGCTGGGCTTGTATACTCTGGAGTTTAGAATGATGAGAGGGGATCTTATTGAAACATATAAGATTATTAAGGGTTTGGACACGCTAGAGGCAAGAAACATGTTCCTGATGTTGGGGGAGCACAGAACCAGGGGCCACAGTTTAAGAATAAGGAGTAAGCCATTTAGAACGGAGACGAGGAAACACTTTTTCTCACAGAGAGTGGTGAGTCTGTGGAATTCTCTGCCTCAGAGGGCGGTGGAGGCCGGTTCTCTGGATGCTTTCAAGAGAGAGCTAGATAGGGCTCTTAAAGATAGCGGAGTCAGGGGATATGGGGAGAAGGCAGGAATGGGGTACTGATTGGGGATGATCACATTAAATGGTGGTGCTGGCTCGAAGGGCCGAATGGGCTACTCCTGCACCTATTGTCTATTGTCTATTGTCTTTGGGGTGTGGGAGGAAACCGGAGAAAGCCCACGCAGTCACGGGGAAATCTCCGTACAGACAGCTCCCGTAGTCGGGATGGAACCCGGGTCTCTGGCGCTGTGAGGCAGCAACTCTACAGGGCCTGTCCCTCTTAGCGATTTTTTCGGTGACTGCCGGCGTCATATCAGTGTCGCCAAAAGAATTTGAACATTTCAAAATCCAGCGGCGACAAAAAAAAAGGTTGCGACACTTGAAAAAACACCGCGCGTCAATACGTCATCACACCGCGTTACATAGAAACATAGAAACATAGAAAATAGGTGCAGGAGGTGGCCATTCGGCCCTTCGAGCCTGCACCGCCATTCATTGTGATCATGGCTGATCGTCCCCTATCAATAACCCGTGCCTGCCTTCTCCCCATATCCCTTGACCCCACTAGCCCCTAGAGCTGTATCTAACTCTCTTAAATCCACTCAGTGACTTGGCCTCCACTGCCCTCTGTGGCAGGGAATTCCACAAATTCACAACTCTCTAAGTGAAAAAGTTTTTTCTCACCTCAGTCTTAAATGACCTCCCCTTTATTCTAAGACTGTGGCCCCTGGTTCTGGACTCGCCCAACATTGGGAACATTTTTCCTGCATCTAGCTTGTCCAGTCCTTTTATAATTTTATATGTTTCTATAAGATATCCCCTCATCCTTCTAAACTCCAGTGAATCCAAGCCTAGTCTTTTCAGTCTTTCCTTATATGACAGTCCCGCCATCCCAGGGATCAATCTTGTGAACCTACGCTGCACTGCCTCAATCACAAGGATGTCCTTCCTCAAATTTGCGTTACGCCGCAAATTTTTCTGTGACTTGATACTTCAGTCAATGATGCCGGCAGTCGCCGAAAAAATCTCCGTGGGACTGGCCCTTACCGCTGTGCCACCGTGTGGCCCCATATAACGATATAACAATTACAGCACGGAAACAGGCCATCTCGGCCCTTCTAGTCCGTGCCGAACACTTATTCTCACCTAGTCCCATCTACCTGCACTCGGACCATAACCTGTAAAGACTGTTCAAACACGTAGTGTCTTCACTCTTAGTTTATTGCATACATTGTATTCGTATACACACATATTGCCCTAGCTGTTCGTGGTCCGTTACCGGAGCTAGAGAGCGAGCTAGGGGTGGGAAGGTTACATTTATACTGAAGATAATGGGGAGTGGTTAGTAGTGGTGAGGTCATTATGTTAAAGGAACATGCATGGCTCTACATCCTTCCCCTTGAAAAGGGAAACATTGCAATGATGACAGTGAGACCACGACTCATACGCTAGACACAAACCCGCGCGTACATCGTCAGGAAAAACTTGAAACGTTCAAGCAAACTCCCCGTAACGTTCAGGCGGCTTGACCAGACGCCCGGAGCGGGTATGCAGCCCGCCTCCCCCCCCCTCCGAAGGAAGAGCAGGTACCGGGGCAGGAGTGGCGATAGGTGAGCCGAGAGGAGAGTGAGCAGGAGAGGGAGGACGAGGAGACCGGGGGAGGAGAAACGGGCACGGGAGCGGGAGAGGGCTGATGGGGGGGCCAGGAGGAGCAGCGGGAGAATGGGGCGCCAAGGGTCGCGAGGGCAGAGGAGCGGGAGGCAACGAGGCGGCAACCGGGGGAGCAAAAGGGGCTGCGGGAGGCGGAGCGGGCTCGTTGACCGGCAGCAAATGCTGGCGGGACCGGCGGTAGATTGTGCCCTCGTAGTCAACTAGGTAAGAGCGCGGAGAGTCGGCAAAGTCGATGACAACAGCCAAGCGGTGGTGTCCGGAGGGGGACTGCATCTGGACGACCTGGCCCTTGAAGAGGGGCTGAAGGGGACGGCATGATTTGTCGTGGGAGCGCTTCTGGACGACCTGTTTCTGGGTAATACGCTCCTGGACAGCAGCAGGGCTGCGGACTGCGGGCTGTAGGGAACGCTGGGAGACAGGGATAGGAGGGCGAGTGGTGCGGGACATGAGCCGTTGAGCGGGTGAGCCCATGGCAGGGTCGCGACAAATATTTCGGAGATTCAGTAGAGCGAGATAAAAATCCGCATGCGACAGTCTACAATATTCCAGCAGCTCCTTGGCACTGCGGACGGCGCGCTCAGCAAGGCCGTTGCTCTGCGGGTACTCAGGGCTGCTGGTGATGTGGCGAAAGTTGTAGGCGGCGGCGAAGGCGCGGAACTCAGAGCTCGTGAACTGGCCCCCGTTGTCAGACTGCACAGTCACAGGAATGCCAAAGGTCCCAAAGAGGGGTTTCAACTTCCCGATGACCGCAGCAGAAGTGAGGGAGTGCAGACGCTCAATCTCGAACCAGCTGGAGTAGGAGTCGACCAGGACCAGGAAATGTTTGCCACGCCACTCAAATATGTCCGTAGCGACCGCCATCCACGCCAGGGCGGGGGCAGGCTGTTGCAGGAGTGGCTGGCGTTGCTGGTGTGGAGAGAGAGTATTGCAGGTTGGGCAGGCAGAGACCCTCTCCCGGATGTTCTGTGCCATGCCGGGCCAATAAAATTGGCTCTGGGCCTGGGACAGGGTGGCATCGGCACCGGGATGGCCGCTGTGGGCAGTTTTGAAATAGTGGTCCCGCAGAGCAGCAGGCACCACAACCTTGTGGCCCTTCACCACCACGCCGTCCTGCAGCACAAGTTCATCCCGGACTAGGAAGTAGGGCGCAGCACCAGCCGGCAAGGGTGAGCGACGGTCAGGCCAGCCGCGACGGATGACGTCTATAAGCTGTTGCAGGGCAGGATCATTGGCAGTGTGGTGAATCAGGGACTGCATCTGCTGGGAAGGCATGAAGTTGACGTTTAGCACCATCAGGTCGGATGACTCGTACGGGTGGCGGGCAGTAGAAGCCAGCGGTGCGCGGGACAGCGTGTCGGCCACAAACATGTCCTTGCCCTTTCGGTACACGATTTGAAACGTAAAGCGTTGGAGTTGCAGCATCATACGCTGCAAACGGGAAGATGCAACGTGGATCGGTTTGTTCAAGATCGTGACCAGCGGCTGGTGGTCGGTTTCGATAGTGAAGGTGTTACCCAGAATGTAGTCCTTGAACTTCGAGCAGGCAAACACCACGGCAAGGAGCTCCTTCTCGATCTGAGCGTAGCGTTGCTCGGTGGGAGTCATAGTGCGGGAGGCGTAGGAGACAGGTAGTTGCAGGCGGTCGTAGATTTGCAGGCAGGCGGCACCGAGACCGAAACTTGAGGCATCGCAGGTAATGACGATGGGGCGCTTTAAGTCAAAGAACTTGAGAGTGGGGGCGCGAACCAGCCGGGATTTTAAGTCATCGAAGGCTGCCTGATGCAGCGGGTACCAAACCCAGGCAGTGTCCATCTTGGTCAGTTCCCTCAGGGGCGCACTCAGCTCGCTGAGGTCGGGAATGAATTTCCCCAGGTAGTTCAACATGCCCAAGAAGCACTGCAGGCTGGGCACGTTGACCGGAGCTGGCATCTCAGAGACCGCAGCTGTTTTCTGTGGGTCTGGTTTCAGACCCTCAGCTGTAAAAACGTGGCCCACGTAGGTGACCTCCGGGACGCGGAAACGGCACTTCTTGGGGTTCAGTTTGAGGTTGATCTCCCGAGCCCGATCCAGGACTTGGCGGAGGTGGAGGTCGTGCTCAGCGACGTCCCTCCCGTACACCAAGATGTCATCGACGATGATAGCACACGGCAGACCTGCAAATAGCTGTTCCATGGTGCGCTGGAAAACCTCGCTGGCAGAATTGATCCCGAAAGGCATGCGGAGGAAACGGAACCTGCCGAAAGGTGTACCAAACGTGGTCAGGAAAGATGAACGTTCATCCAGCGGAATCTGCCAGAAAGAGCTCTTGGCATCGAGGACAGAGAATACAGTGGCTGGGCCAACCTTTGCAGCGACATCCTCCACCGTTCGCATGGGGTAGTGCGGGCGCTTGATGGCAAGGTTTAGGTCCTTGGGGTTGATACAGATCCGAATCTCACTCTTGTCCTTCTTAGCAGCAACGACCATGGTGGAGACCCACCGGGTGGCATCACTCACCTCCTTGATGATGCCCATGGCCACCATCTGGCGCAGAGTGGACTCCACCCTGTCCTTCATAGCAAAGGAGACGCGGTGAGCCGGGCGGACTACCGGATGGACCTCCGGGTCCACCTCGATTTCGTACTTGCAGGGTAGTTTGCCCAATACATCGTCAAAACGGTCGGGGTATTTGCACATGGGATCCATGGGGGTCCATGGATATCGTGGTGGAAGTACACCAAACCGAGGTCCTGGCACGCACTGGCGCCCAACAGAGTAACATTCTCAGATTCCAGCAGGAGGAAAGAGAGGGGCCGAGAGGCCTTCAGAACTGAGCAGATAAGGGTGGCCTTGCCGACCGGGAATAGCATGCTCCCCCCATATGCACGGAGGCGGGAGTGATCAGCAGTAATGTTCTCACCAGATCTTATCTGCTGAAAGAGGCTTAACGACATAACATTCGCAAACGCCCCCGTGTCTACCTTAGCAGAAAAGGTCTTTCCATTCACAGTAACTCGAACTGATGGATCAGCTATCAAAGCATGTGCACCCAGGACTGAAAAAACAAGCGATTCATCATGGGAGGAGCTGTTATCAGAATCAGGGAGTTCGACTGAAAGGTATTCGGAGCCATAAACACTATCAGTAGCAGTCAGGTTGTGTAGACTCTTTCTCTGAGCAGAGACAGGCTGGCCCCTGGAACGGCACACTGCGGAGAAGTGATTAAGCTTCTTACAAAAATTACAAGTCTTACCCAGCGCAGGGCAAACATTAAATTGATGATTGACAAAGTTGCAGTTTGGGCATCGACGAGGGTTAGCCCTCGCAGGCGCGGGAGTGCTACGCTGGCGTGGCGGGCCATCGCGCCGCGGGCGTTCAGCAGCACCGGCATAGTTAATGTCCTCAGCTTCAGGGGGAGATACGGAGTCGACAGCAGCAGCCATGCGAGAGGCATGCAAAGCGTCGTTTAAAGTGAGGTCCGGCTTTCTCAGAAGCTCAGCCCGTAGCTTCACGTCCTGTAGACCGTGAACTAGGACATCTCTGACCATTTGGTCGGGGGTCAACGTCTCCAGGCGGCAACGCCGGGCCAGGTGACGCAACGATGCAATGAAGGTATCGATGTGCTCCCCGGGTTTCTGGCGCCTGCTGAAAAACTTGAACCGCTCTATAATGCAATTGGTGGGAATGTCACACAGCGCGGCAAATTTATTGATGAGACATATGGGGTCCTCTGCATGCTCACCATCGGCGTACTCAAAAGATTCAAAACGTTCCATGGCCTCCGGGCCAGCCAGGTTGAGGAGCAGATGTGCTGTAACCGCAGGGGTAATATTAGGATGAGCGATGGCGACATAGTGCTGGAAGTCGCGCCGGAAGATAGTCCACCGGTGAACGATGTCGGAGTCAAACACCAGAACGTCAGGCTTTTGACACGAGCTGGCCATAGTACATAAATGGCTGGAAAGGAAAATAAACACTTGGAGAAAAGAAAACAAACCCGATAAACAGGAGACGCAGAGTTCAACTTCTGACACCATGTGAAGACTGTTCAAACACGTAGTGTCTTCACTCTTAGTTTATTGCATACATTGTATTCGTATACACACATATTGCCCCAGCTGTTCGTGGTCCGTTACCGGAGCTAGAGAGCGAGCTAGGGGTGGGAAGGTTACATTTATACTGAAGATAATGGGGAGTGGTTAGTAGTGGTGAGGTCATTATGTTAAAGGAACATGCACGGCTCTACATAACCCTCCATTCCTTTCCCGTCCATATACCTATCCAATTTATTTTTAAATGATAAAATCGAACCTGTCTCCTTGACCACTTCCAATGGAAGCTCATTCCACACAGCTACCACTCTCTGAGTAAAGAAGTTCCCCCTCATGTTACCCCTAAACTTCTGTCCCTTAATTCTCAAACCATGTCCTCTTGTTTGAATCTTCCCTACTCTCAATGGAAAAAGCTTATCCACGTCAACTCTGTCTATCCCTCTCATCATTTTAAAGACCTCTGTCAAGTCCCCCCTTAACCCTCTGCGCTCCATAGAATAAAGACCTATCTTGTTCAACCTTTCTCTGTAACTTAGGTGCTGAAACCCAGGCAACATTCTAGTAAATCTCCTCTGTACTCTCTATTTTGTTGACATCTTTCCTATAATTTGGCGACCAGAATTGTACTCCATACTCCAGAATTGGCCTCACCAATGCCTTGTACAATTTTAACATTACATCCCGGGGAAACCCACGCGGGCAGAGGGAGAGGGTGGAAACTGTACACAGTCTGCAGCCAAGGTGGGGGTGGCACGGGGGTTTCTGGAGGTGTGAGGGGGTCGGCGGTGGCTGCTGTGGGCTGTGCTACACTCGATGTCCACAGAAAGCTCACACCCCCCCGCACTGCCACAGTACAGACTCATGCTCCCTCTACAGGTGACAAGCTGCAACAACAGTGTCTGCCGCACACACACACACCTCGATTACTGCATCTCCCTCTACACTGGCATCAGCCAATCATCCCTGTCCCGCCTGCAACCTGGTCCAAAACGCCGCAGCGAGACTCCTGAGACGGGCACCCGAAAAACTGACCACATCACCCCGATCCTGGCCTCTCTCCACTGGCTCCCTGTGCGGTTCCGA
>JAXLNO010005577.1:0-121230 GCA_038087875.1 Malacoraja senta | reverse complement strand
CAGAAGGGAATATTTTCTGGTAACGTAAACTCCGAGGTATCTGAATGTTTCGATATCGATTCTAAAGGGAAACTGTTGGAGCTGGGTGCGTCTTGTTCTTTTATTGCCATAATTTCACTTTTGTTCCAATTGATTCTGTAGCCAGAAAAGGAACCGAATTGTTCTATAGTGGTTAATATTTTTGGAATACTGATTTAGGCGCTGGTAACGTATAGAAGTACATCGTCTGCATATAGGGAAATTGTGTTAATGGTATGTTTAGTATTGTATCCATATATGCCTGGATGGGCCCTAATACTCTCGGCAAGAGGTTCTATGGCTAATGCAAATAGCATCGGGGAGAGAGCGCATCCTTGTCTATTGCCCCTGAATAAGTAAAATTTAGGTGAAAGGATTTGATTTGTTGGTATTCTGGCTGTCGGATTAGTATATAGAAGCTTCACCCATGAAGTGAAGTTTTCGCCCAATTGGAACTTTTCCAACACTGTGAAAAGATAAGGCCATTCCACTTGGTCAAAAGCCTTTTCGGCATCCAGTGAGATAATTGTTAGGTCTTCGGTATTCTCTGCAAAGAAATTATATTAAACAGGCGTCTCAAATTATAAAATGAGTGTCGTTTAGGTATGAACCCAGTTTGATCTGGGTGTACTAGTTTGCCAATGACTAGGCTAAGTCTACGAGCCAAAGTCTTGGCTAGGATCTTCTGGTCAGTGTTTAAGAGGGCAATTGCTCTATAGGATCCCGGCTCTTCAAGGTTTTTATCTTTTTTGGGAATTAGCGTAATAATTGATTCCGCTAGAGTCTTTGGTAAAGTCTGCTCTTTGAATGCTTGAGTGTATAGGCTTTGTAGACGTGGGGAAATTATGTCGTTGAATTTTTTATAAAATTCATTATTGAGCCTCTGAGCCAGGGTTTTTTCCATTTTTCAGTGATTTAATGGTCTCTGAAATGTCCTTTATTGTTATCTCTGCACCTAGTTCCTCACGTTCTGTCTCCATGAGGGATGGGAGGTTGCACTTATCAAGAAAGCTCTTCATCTTCACTGAATTGGCTGATGTTTGTGACGAGTATAGGGTTTGATAAAATTGTAGAAATCTTTCATTGATATCTTTGGGCAGTGAGAGCAGTTCGCCTTTTTCTGATCTGATTTTATGTATGGTGCGGTCATTCTCTAATTTGCGGAGTTGTCGTGAAAAAAGTTTATGTGGTTTATCGCCGAATTCGAAGTTTTTTTGTTTAGTATATTGAAATGCCCTACTAATTCTTGCAGAGAGTATCTGGTTTAATTAGAATTTGAGTGTAGCTATCTTATTGTGTTTTATTGTGGACGGGTCAGCCGCATTTTCTAAGTCCAATTGTTTTGCCCTATTTCTCTTGTTTTATTGTGTTTTATTGTGGACGGGTCAGCCGCATTTTCTAAGTCCAATTGTTTTGCCCTATTTCTCTTGTTTTGAGAGGTTTGATATGAAATGATGCAGCCTCTAAGGTAGGCTTGGAATTCTCTGCCTCAGAGGGCGGTGGGGGCAGGTTCTCTGGATGCTTTCAAGAGAGAGCTAGATAGGGCTCTTAAAAATAGCGGAGTCAGGGGAAGGCTGGAACCGGGGTACTGATTGGGGATGATCAGCCATGATCACATTGTCAGATGACCTGACGTCCACGACCAACACCACAGCACTGGTCAAGAGAGCCCAGCAGCGACTACACCCTCTCCGAAGACTACATAAAGCAGGTCTCCCCACTACACATCTACGAACTTTTTATAGGGGAACAATCGAGAGCACATTAACCTACGGCATCACTTCCTGGTTCGGGAGCTGCAAGGCGTACAAACGGCACCAACTAGACAGGATTGTGAAGACCGCCAGCAGGATTATTGGTGCTCCACTCCCTTTCCTGCTGGACATATACAGGAAGAGATGTATCAGCAGAGCCATCTCCATCATCAAAAGACCCCTACCACCCATCGCATCACATATTCTCCATCCTGCCATCTGGGAAGAGGTACCGGAGCATTAGGTGCAAAACCAGCAGGATGCTCCTCAGCTTCTTCCCGCAGGTTATAAGACTGATAAACGGACTTTGTCCCCTGCCAAAGTATCGTGCACCAACCACCAACCACCAACCTGGACACACTGCAGCAGAGCCACTGTCGTGCCGCTGCCGATCGGAACGCCTGTTGGTGTTTAGTAGAGTAGAGTGTTAATTTGTTCATGATATATGTATTTTTACTTCTATTTATTTTTTACTGCACACTGAAATGGACACTGGTTGAGGAGAAGGCTGGAACGGGGTACTGATTGGGGATGATCAGCCATGATCACATTGAACGGCGGAGCTGGCTCGAAGGGCCGAATGGCCTACTCCTGCACCTATTGTCTATTGTCTATTGTCTATTGCTTTAAAAGTTTCCCAAAGCAAAGAAGGAGAGATACCAGGAGTGTCGTTTATCTCAAAATTTTAATCTGTACCTTCAGGTAGTCACAACAGCTAGCCTCTGCAAGTATTTGTGGGTTAAATCTCCAGCACGGCTGTTTATTTGCCATTCCTTCCAGTTTTACAGAGAATGTAAGAGGGAAATGATCCGAAATGATGATATTGTAATATTTTGGGTTGTAGGTATATGGCAGAAGTTTGGAATCAACCAGGAAATAGTCTATTCTTGTATATACTTTATGGACACCTGAGTAGAAGGAATATTCTCTTCCTGAAGGATTGGCAATCCTCCATACGTCCCTTATATTTGTATTATTTATATAAGTGTTCAGAAGTTCACTAGACTTGTATGTAATTTTTCTTTGAAATGAAGATCTATCCAGGTATTGGTCTAATACACAGTTTAGGTCCCCACAATTATCAAATTTCCACTTGTTGAGCATTTCCAGCATTTTATGTTCTTGTAGCAATATGAAAGTATCTTCATTAAAGGATTACTTCAAAGTCTGTTCATGATGGGGATCTCTAGGGCAATTAAAGATGTGCAATTATCTGATGTGCCAGCAATTTCCACATTGTATAAGTAAAGAAATAATTTGCTCAGCAATCATATTGGGAAGTTGTAGGAAAGTCATAGTCATACAGCACGGAAATAGGCCCAATTTGTCCATGCCAATCAAGATGCCTCATCTACACTAGTGCCATCTGCCTGCATTTGGCCCATACCCCTCTAAACCTTTCCTATCCATGTACCAGGCACATGCCGTCAGAGTATGCAAGGTAGACAGTGCCTACCCTGACTAAAATGATAAAATGGTCATTATTTTATATATATAAAATATATATAAAATATATATAAAATGGTCATAAATAGTAAAGGCACGGGAGAATTATGCTTCCCTAAGAGATCGATCTCTTAGGGACGCATAATTCTCCCGTGCCTTTCATCCGCAGTACATTTAAAACGCGGAAGTATGTGCTACTCACGTGCTGTCGACGATGCTTCAAGCCATCAGTGGGAACGGTCCGTAAAGGCAGCTGGAATTCTGCATTTACACCGTGGACTGTGTGCATGTGCTGCGCTGTGCACTGTGCATGCGCACCAGCCTACTGCGCATGCGCAAGTTTCTTGGCGGGTTTTTCAAAGATGGATAGTGATTACCTGAAGAGTTTCTCAAAGCAAACTTACGAGGAAATGACCAAAATAATTGAAAATGGCAGACCAACGCCGGAACTTAAAGAACTTCAACAGCGCAAATGAACAAAAATAATTAGAACATTTAAAACAGCTTGGTACAACAGGAAACAAAGAGAGAAGAATGGATTTAGAGTACAAATAATAAGGTAAGTAAATTTCTTTGAGCTATATGTTTTTAAATACTTTAATAAGAGATAGGACCTATTGAAGACAAATTACTTGCTAAAAGTCGAGAGAACAATCTGCGCATGCGTGGTTTCCAAGATATTTAAAAGTCACTGCCTATCCTGACTAATTACTCATGGCATGTGCCTGCCATGTACCTGTCCATGACTCTTTTAAATATTGTTATAGTATCTGCCTCAACTACCTTCTCTGGCAGCTCGTTCCATAGACCTACCATACTCTGAGTGAAATAGTTCCCCCTTAGATTCCTATTAAAACTTTCCTCTCTTACCTTAAACCAATGTTCTCTGATTCTTGATTCCCCTATGCTGGGTAAAAGACTATCCTTTTACCCTATCAATTCCCCTCATGATTTTATGCACATGCCAGAATTGCCTTTTAATGGATTTTGCACATCGTTAAAGTTTCTTTAGCCCTCAAATATCTGTCATAGTTAGCATTCTTGGACACTATACCTTCTCCCTTTAAATTTAATGCTATCTCACCACCGACCCATCTGCCCTTTTATTAATTTAATTACTCCATAATCCTTAAAAATCCCTCTCCACGGATCTGTAAGGCAGCAACTCTACCGCTGTGCCACTGCACCAACAAGATGATGGTACAAGGGCAAGGCCACCGTGCCGCCCCAACAGAGTGTGACAACAATGTGCCCATCTCATCCTTGATTAGTATGGGTGTCAAGGGTTAAGGGGCTGTCCCACTGTGGCAACCTAATCTGCGAGTTTAGAAGAGTTTGCCCTCGACTCAAACTCGCAGCATGGTTGACACGTGGTCCTAGGAGGTCCTATGAGGTCACTGGAACTCTTCTTCATGCTCGAGGGAAGTTCTAAATATAGTGCTACCGGCTGCAGCGCTATGAGCTTTACACATAGCGCGATGGCCACAGCCCCATGGGTCACAGACTGTTCGGCAAATTTCTCGCTTAACAATGAGTCTTTGGAATTCTCTTTCTCAATGGAAGTTGAGCCTGATTATTTTTCAGGCAGTGGTAGAATTCTGGATAAGCCTAGTAGTGAAAAGTTACCAGTGGGTGGTGGGATTGCAGTTACATTGGGATTGGCCTTGATCTTACAGAACGGTGGGTGGGATCAAGGGGCCTAGAGGGAGAGAGAGAGAGAGAGGGTGGGGAGAGGGAGAGGAGAGAGAGTGGGAGAGAGGGAGGGGGAGAGGAAGAAGGAGGGGAGAGAGAGAGAGAGGAGGTGCAAGAGAGGGAGGAGGGAGGGAGGGAATAAGAGAGAGAGGGAGAGACAAAAGGAAGGGGGAGAGAGAGAGAGGGAGGAAGTGAGAGGGATGGAAGGAGAACGAGGGAGGGGGAGGGAGAGAGAGGGGAAAGAGGGAGGTAGAGGGGGGAGGGAGCGGGGGAGGGAGAGGGAGGGAGAGAGAGAGGGAGGGATAGAGAGAGGGAGGAATGGAATAAGAGAGAGGAAGGGAGAGAAAAAAGGAAGGGGGAGAGAGGAGGAAAAGAGGGAGAGGGAGGGAGGGAGAGGAGGAAGGAGAGGAGAGAGAGAGGGAGGGAGAGATCGAGTTGATGGAGTGAGAGAGAGCAGAGACTGAGACACATGAGAGCAGGTTGAAAAAATGAAGACAACGAAAGCTATTGGAAGCCTCGAAAGCTGCCTTGCATAACACTGTACAAGTGAGTAACAGAAGCAGGCAGATACGGTGTAATTACATAGATCTGTTTTGCCTTGTTCATCTTTGTGTTGTTAACGTGTGCCCGCGAAAACCCCCCAACAAATAGCACGCAGGAAGCATTTTTGAAAATTTTGGGAAATACCATAAAATTCCTGGAAATGTGGGATTCTATTTCAGGACGTATTTTTTGAGGTGTGGAAGCACTGATCCAGTCATCAGTGCATATTAGCTGCATGAGAAAGAGCATTGTCACTGAACCAGTCATGTCCTTGCTCAACATTTGTGCGGCACAGTGGCGCAGCGGTAGAGTTGCTGCCTTACAGCACCAGAGACCCGGGTTCGATCCTGACTACGGGTGCTGTCTGTGCGGAGTTTGTACGTTCTCCCCGTGACCTGTGTGGGTTTTCTCCGGGAACTCTGTTTTCCTCCCACACTCCAAAGACGTACAGGTTTGTTGGTTAATTGGCTTGGTAAAATTGTCCCTAGTTTATTTAGAATAGTGTTAGTATGCGGGGATCGCTGGTCGGCGCGGACACGGTGGGTTGAAGGGCCAGTTTCCGCGTTGTATCTCTAACCTAAACTAAACTAATTTGCACGGGTAGTTCATGCTGCAGTCTTTGGAAATCAAGTCCTGGAACTCTGATTTCCTTACGCCCCGATTTTGTTATTTCCGAAAATGAATTTTATTCAGAATAAAAAATATATACAAAACAAGAGCAGTGCAAAAACTCTTCGAACATTTTCACCCTCTGTACATTCATTAGTGTCATATTCAGTAGTGTTCGCAACTATCCTTAAACCAAGCACCCTTGCCACTTTTATGGGCCTCCTGGGGTGATATCCCTTTAAAGGGATTTGAAGGATATCCCCACCGGACTCTGCCACTCCATGTCCCTAGACTGTGGTCCTCCGCTACAGAACCTTGGTGTTGGCTGCTCCGAGCTTCAACGAGCCCCTCGGCATGTACTCCTGCAGTCTGGAGTGGGCCAGTCGGCAACATTCCCAGACGGACATCTTGCGTTGGGGGGGCCAACAAATTTCAGGCAATCCAAAGAGCATCTTCCACTGAGTTGATGACCTTCCAGCAGGACCTGATGTCCATCTGCCAGTGTGACTCTGGGAACAGCCCCGTGAATCAGAAGTCTCTCACGGAGCAGTTTGGGATGAACCACAACAAGGATCCTTGCATCATTCATCAGACCCTCTTCACAAATCCACACTCTGCAAAGAGGTGGGCAACCATCTCACACCCCTATTAACTCTTTAGGTCCTCCCATGGACACAAAGGGTGGCACGGTGGCACAACGGAAGAGTTGCTGCCTTGCAGCGCATGAGATTCGGGTTCGATCCTGACTGCGGCTGCTGTCTGTAATGGGTATGTACGTTCTCCCCGTGACCACGTGGGTTTTCACTGGGTGCTCAGGTTTCCTCCCATACTACAAAGACGCACAGGTTTGTAGGTTGCAGGAAAGAACTGCAGATGCTGCTTTAAATGGAAGGTAGACACAAAATGCTGGAGTAACTCAGCGGGACAGGCAGCATCACTGGAGAGAAGGAATGGGTGACATTTCAGGTCAAGTCCCTTCTTCAGTCTGAAAAAGGGTCTCGACATGAAACATCACCCATTCCTTCTCTCCAGAGATGCTGCCTGTCCCGCTGAGTTATTCCAGCATTTTGGCAAAAAATTCCGGGGGAAAATGTAAATTGTCGGTAAAAAATATTTAAATTGTCCCTAGCCTGTAGGATAGTGCTGGATCACTGGTTGGCGCGGACTCAGTGGGCCGAAGGGCCTGTATCCGCACTGTATCTCTAAAGTCTAAAGTCAAGACACTGAGATTAAATCAAACACATCCACTGACGCCTGTGCTCAGGGTAATCAGATGACTGTAGATCCATTATTGAACATAGGAACCAGTTAATATAGTTCTAATTGTGTTTTGAACTAATGTCTTTATTTCTGCACACTCTTTTAGTTTCTCCCTGTCTTGCAGGATTGTATGTGTTAATTTATGTATAATCTATGTATAATTAATGTGTGTATGTTTGATTCTATTTGCTGTGATGCTGCTGGAAGCAAGATTTTAATTTAGACTATAGTCTTTAGAGATACAGGCCTTTTGGCCCAATGAGTCCGCGCCGACCAGCATCACCCCTTGCACTAACACTATTATATACACTAGGGACAATTTTACAATTTTACCGAAGCCAGTTAACCTACAAACCTGCAAATCTTTTGAGTGTGGGAGGAAACCCACGCAGGTCACGGGGAGAACGTACAAATTCCGTACAGACAGCACCCGCAGTCAGGATCAAACCCGGGTCTCTGGCGCTGTAAGGCAGCAACTCTACCGCTGTGCCGCCCAAACCTGTACCAGTACTTCACTGTACTTGTGCATATGATGGTAAACTCGACCCGACTTGACAAATTCAATGGACTGTTTTTCTTTCAAATCAGTGAGACTTCGAATCACAGTCGATCTTCAGTCTGATGTTTGTCTCACTTGGGCTAAAAGTTAAGTGACGGGAAGATTTGCGCTTTTGTGTGCTGAGACTTAGCCTTATAATGAGGGTGGCATGCCCGGAATATGCAGTAAACTTCTTATATTCTCCCTTCTGCATTGAAGCTGAAAATAAGATGGCGGCGCGACCGGAGTTTGCAGCGGCCTCTCCCAGTGAAAGTTCGGTGTTTTCGTGGGTTTTTGGAGCGAGTGGTGTGTATGAAGAGTGTGTGTCGGAGGAGTGTGTGTATGTGCGTAAGTACGAGCGGCAGGTCCTTTTAAAAATCGGCAACAAGGCTTCCTGTTGCAACATTACCTTACGGAGCGTCCTGGTGGAGCTGAGACTTCTGCGTCGCGTAGGCCCACGGAGGTGCCCACGGAGGTGCGCAGGCCCATGGAGAGCCGCGGCTGCACCCGCACCTGGAGCAACGCTGGTGGGGAAATATCGCAAGCGGTGTAGCAGGGGGCAGAAGCGGGGGAAGCGCGCAGGAGCCTACGCTAGGCTAAACGCGAACCCTCACAAACCGGCAGTGCCTACAGTCATGTTGGCAAATGTCCGCTCCCTCGACAACAAGATGGACTACCTCAGAGCGTGGAGAGCCTCCCAACGAAGCGTGAAGAACTGCTGTGTCTACGTCCTAACGGAGACCTGGCTGAATCAGAACATCACAGACGCTGCGATCCAGTTGGAGGGACTTATGCTATACAGAGCTGATAGAGTAGCTTCGCTAGCTGGTAAGGCAAGAGGAGGGGGACTGGCTGTATATGTGAACAGATCATGGTGCCAGGATGCTGTGGTGACTTCCACTTACTGCTCACCCCATGTAGAGCTAATGACTGTGAAATGCCGACCCTTCTACTTACCCAGGGAGCTAACGGCAGTCTTCATAACGGCCGTCTGTACCACCGAGCGCGGACGTGAAGGATGCTATGACAGAACTCTACAACAACATCAGTGAGCAGCAGAGGGAACATCCAGATGCTTTCTTCATGGCAGCTGGGGATTTCAACCAGGCAAGTCTTACATCTGTTCTGCCTAAATTCTACCAGCATGTGAACATTGCAACCAGGGGAAAGAACAAACTAGATCTGGTGTACACCAACATTAAAGATGCATATAGAGCAGCCCCCCTCCCCCATATCGGCAACTCTGACCACCTAGCGGTTATGCTCACACCTGCATACAGACCCAGGGTGAAACAGGACAGGCCAACGGTCAAAGAAGTCAGAACATGGCCACAGGGAGCTACCGCAGCACTACAAGACTGTTTTGAAACCACACAGTGGGCCATTTTCAGAGAGGCAGCAACAGATGACAGTAGCATCAACCTCCAAGAATACACAGAATCCGTCATCGGATACATCAATAAATGCATTGATGATGTAACGGTGGTAAAAACCGTCAGGAGGCGTGCCAATCAGAAACCTTGGCTAACTGGGGAAGTGTGTTCCCTACTGAGAATCCGGAATGCTGCATTCAAATCTGGGGACAACGCAGCATACAAACTGGCAAGGAGTAACCTATCCCGGGGGATCAGGGAAGCGAAGAGGCTGTATGGACAAAAACATAATAGCCACTTCGCAAATGACAAAGACACACGTCGCTTGTGGCAGGGATTTCATACCATCACTGACTACAAGCCCCCCCTGCTGCGGATATGCCAAAACGACCCCTCTCTACCAGATGAACTGAACGAGTTCTACGCACGGTTTGAGGTTGAAAACACCACCCAGACACGTGCACTACTGCCATCTCCCAGTGACCAGTCGCTCAGGCTGTCCGCAGCCGGAGTTAAAAAGGCCTTTGCCAGCATCAACCCACGCAAAGCTGCAGGGCCGGACAACATTCTTGGATGCGTTTTAAGAGACTGTGCCGAGCAACTGAAAGATGTCTTCACAGACATTTTTAACATCTCACTCAGCCAGGCAGTAGTGCCCAACTGTCTTAAGAGTGGCACCATCGTCCCTGTCCCGAAGAAACCAAACCCAGCCTGCCATAATGACTTTCGACCAGTGCCTCTAACACCCATAGTAATGAAGTGTTTTGAGCGACTGGTTATGCAGCATATCAAAAATAGTCTACCTGCCGACCTAGACCCACTGCAGTTCGCCTACAGCGCCAACCGATCCACAGAGGACGCAGTCTCAACAACACTGAACCTCGTACTGTCACACCTTGATCGGAAAAATACTTATGCCAGGATCCTCTTCATAGACTTCAGCTCTGCTTTTAATACAATCATTCCGCAGCAGCTGGTGGAGAAGTTGGAGCTATTGGGGGTTGATGCTGGCACATGTAACTGGGTCCTGAACTTTCTATCGCAATGGCAGCAGACAGTCAGGGTGGGCAGTAGGACATCAAAAACCATAGCCGTGAGCACTGGCTCGCCCCAAGGCTGTGTCCTAAGCCCCCTGCTGTTTAGTCTGCTAACACACGACTGTACTGCTAGACTCAACAACAACTTCATCAACAAGTTCGCTGATGACACAACAGTGGTGGGTCTCATCAGTGACAATGATGAGTCGGCGTACAGGATGGAGGTGGAACTGCTCACAGGATGGTGCAAATCCCATAACCTCATTCTCAACATGGGAAAAACTAAGGAGATGGTGGTTGACTTCAGGAGGGCGGGAAAACAACACCATACACCTCTGCACATCGATGGAGCTGATGTGGAAAGGGTCAACAGCGTGAAGTTCCTAGGACTCCACCTGTCAGATGACCTGACGTCCATGACCAACACCACAGCACTGGTCAAGAGAGCCCAGCAGCGACTACACCCTCTCCGAAGACTACGTAAAGCAGGTCTCCCCACTACACACCTACGAACTTTTTATAGGGGGACAATCGAGAGCACATTAACCTACGGCATCACTTCCTGGTTCGGGAGCTGCAAGGCGTACGAACGGCACCAACTAGACAGGATTGTGAAGACCGCCAGCAGGATTATTGGTGCTCCACTCCCTTTCCTGCTGGACATATACAGGAAGAGATGTATCAGCAGAGCCATCTCCATCATCAAAGACCCCTACCACCCATCGCATCACATATTCTCCATCCTGCCATCTGGGAAGAGGTACCGGAGCATTAGGTGCAAAACCAGCAGGATGCTCCTCAGCTTCTTCCCGCAGGTTATAAGACTGATAAACGGACTTTGTCCCCTGCCAAAGTATCGTGCACCAACCATCAACCTGGACACACTGCAGCAGAGCCACTGTCGTGCCGCTGCCGATCGGAACGCCTGTTGATGTTTAGTAGAGTAGAGTGTTAATTTGTTCATGATATATGTATTTTTACTTCTATTTATTTTCTACTGCACACTGAAATGGACACTGGTTGAGGAAAGTTTTTTTGTTTCCTCTGGGTATGCGAATACTCAGGAAATGACAATAAAGATATACAATACAATACAATACAATACATATCTGTGAATGCACACAACTAACTGCATCTTGTTATTAAATCATTTAATTCCTTTGCCGGTATTGTTTAAATTATTCAATGGATATCTTCTACTATTTTTTGTGCTCATTAGTTGGGCCTTTTGCTGCCTCAAGTGCACTTATTTGTCTGAAGCTGACTGACCATTACATTCCTGTGAGGGATAGGGAGAGAAATTATACCCAGGACACGACAAGTTTCAACTCCTTGAATGTTGAACTCCATTCATCAGCAGCTCACTAAATGACGCTTTCTATTTCAGACGGACTTTATTATTAAGTGGAAGAAGGAACTGCGAGACCTAAAACGTCACCCATTCCTTCTCTCCAGAGATGCTGCCAGTCCCGCTGAGTTACTCCAGCTTTTTGTGTCTATCTTCGGATTTTATTATTAATTGTTCTTTGAATTACCCACATTACCCAGTACATTTAAATATAAAGACAAATACTGATTCAAGAATTAATAACATATGCATGAAGTGGTGGGTACGTTTAAACCTATTAGATGTAGCTCTAATTAATCTTTTATAAATCTTTTATAATTCATTTCCTCCAGGCATACTTTTATCAATGCACATACCGTGTGGTACCGTATTATGTAGCGATGATTTGGAACTTTAATAAGCTCTTACTAAACTGATTTAATTCAGTTTAATCCACTTATCTGAAGAAGAAGGTACATGGATAGAACAAGTTTGGAGGGATATGGACCAAACGCAGGTAGGTAGGACTAGCGTAGCTGGGACATATTGGCCGGTGTGGGCAAGTTGGGCCGAAGGGCCTGTTTCCACACTGTATTACTATATGACTATGACTCTAAGGGTCTCGACCCAAATGTCACCCATTCCTTCTCTCTGGAGATGCTGCCTGTCCCGCTGAGTTACTCCAACTTTTTGTGTCTACGGTTTAAACCAGCATCTGCAGTTTCTTCCTACATATGAATTAATTTGTTATTTGTAATAACCTTCCGTTTTTGAATATTGCTATAATTCTTTGAGCTATCAGTTGAAAAAAACCAAACTAAATAAAATCTTTCCTAACGTCTCACCAATCTGTGATAAATGTATATGTCAAGAAGCTACCATAGCACATTCTTTTGTTTTTTGTACAAAAATCCAAAAATTCTGGTTTGAAATATTTGATATTTTTTCAAAATTAATCAAAATAAAACTGGTACCAAAACCAGAATGGATTATTTTTTGGAATATCGGAAGGTATTCCTGAATTAAACGTGTATCAGAAGAATTTACTCAATTATGGGCTAATAATGGGAAAAAAGCTTATACTTAAATTCTGGAAAAATGCGCCCACACCAACAATAAAAATGTGGACATCAAATATGTTGGAAACATTACATCTGGAAGAGATGAGATTCCTCCTAGTAGGCAAAGTAGATCAATTTCAAAAGACGTGGTCTACGTTTTTGGACCTATTACAAGCATGAGGTGCAATAGTAATTTAGAAAAACAAATAAATAAATAAAAGGTATCTGGACCTGGTAATGGGAGGTAAAATAAAAACAGACTTGGTTGGTAGTTCCTTCTCTATGAAGTATGGTATAAGAGTTATAATAGAGCGATTGTTCCTTCTTTCTTTCTCTTTTTTTTTTCTAGGGTCTATTTTCTAACTTTACTTCCTTCTCTAACTTCTTTTCTAAGGGGCTTTCTTTTCCCAACACTCTTTTGCACTTCACAACCTTTGCGCACTTTCTTCACTTTCTTACTTCTTTCTTTTTCTTTCTTAAAGTTTAAAAAAGTGAAGCGGTACAAAAAATGTATTAATATATACGTGTTGTACATTACTGTAATCTACCGTACTTCTAAAAAATAAAAAAATAAAAAAAAATAAAAAAAAAAGAAAAAGTGCACGGAGAGATATAAGGATGTGGCTGATATTGCACACACACTTAAAATCAGTATGAAACAAAAGGTCTTGTTTTTCAGTTAACATGGTGTGCCTCTCGAGTCAAGAAAGTGATTGCAGTGACCTGCCTTCTATAATAAACAGTTCAGTTAGAGCAGCAGAACTCATGAGGCTCTCCATCAATTGACGACTTACAGCAAATTTGAAATATGGATGGGAAGATCAATGCAGGACCTCATATAATAAATGGAATATTTGTCCTTGTTCTGCACAGTTTTTTGCTGGGCTTTGTTGCAAAAGCATTGAAAATCATTTTCATTTGAGATTACACTTGTTTTAAATCCATGCTAATCCTTTTCTCACTTTCACACATGATTTCAATGGACATAAATCCGCCGTTTAGGTTTTCTCTGGATACCTTTCCTTTGCTTTTAATTTTTCCTTTGCTTTCTTTGTTCTTTCTTCGAACAATAAATCTGTGTTCTCAGTGGTGGGAATTTAAATAAATGTATCAGGTAGATTATAGAAGCTGAGGATTTGGTGTGGTGTAATCTTTCTTAATTGTTTTAAGAACGGATTAATGCCAATTATCTGTACGAGGAAAAGCATCGCTAAACCAACTTCACAATGCAATACCTTTATTCTCCATCTATTATTTCTTCAGAATTTTATGGCTCCCTAGGAGCAACTTAATATTTCTTTTGTGAAGGAACTGCAGATGCTGGTTTAAACCGAAGATAGACACAAAATGCTGGAGTAACTCAGTGGGACAGGCAGCATCTCTGGAGAGAAGGAATGGGTGATGTTTCGGGTCGAGACCCTTCTTCAGACAAATATTTATTTTAGTCCTTCAACGTTTTTGTGTTTCTTGTTGTAAAGAAAAGCCACACACGTGATAGACAAACAGTTTACTTAGTCTGTTCTTAACAGTAATTTCCATGCTGTATTTTAAACTGCTTTTCTACTGAGCCACAATATGGTACTGTAATTGACATTCACTTTAATACGTGTCAAAAGTAGTAGTTTTGTTAGTTTAGTTTATTGTCACATGTATCGCGGTGCAATGAAAAGCTTTTGTTGCGTGCGAACCATTCAGCAGAAAGGCAAAACATGATTACAATCGATCCATTTACCATGTACAGATACATGATAAGGGAATGACCTATAGGGCAAGGTAAAGCCAGCAAAGACTGATCAAGGATAATCCGAGGGTCATTAAACAGGTAGATAGTAGTTCAGCACTGCTCCCTGGTTGTGGTTCTGGTTACATGAAGGGTATTAAATATTGCAACATCCACAATTTGTTAACAATTTGTAGATGGGGCATATAGGCCTGCATGGGCAAGTTGGGCTGAAGGACCTGTTTCCACGCTGCAAGACTATCACTTCTCCCCGCCACCTCTACTGATGATTCCATCTGCCCACCACCTGGTCCCTATCATTCCCTGTTTTACCCCTCTTTATATCGGCTATCTTCCCTCTACGCTCTTAGTCATAGAGTCAGGCCCTTCAGCCCAACTTGCCCATGCCAGCCAAGATGCCCATCTGCACCAGTCGCACCCGCCTTAGGCTCATATCCCTGTAAACCTTTTCTATCCATATACCTGTCCAAATATCTTTTAAATGTTGTATGGTATGCCTCAAGTACCTCCTCTGGCAACTCATTCCATTTACCCACCTCCCTCTGAGTGAAAAAGTTGCCCCTCAGGTTCCTATTAAATCTTTCCCCTCTTGCCTTAATATCCTGATGAAATCTCGACTTGAAATGTAGTCTATTCCTTTGCATCCATAGATGCTGCTCGACCTACTGAGTTTAGTTTAGTGAAAACAGGCCCTTCAGCCACTGAATCTGCACCAGTGATCACCTGTCCACTAGCTCCAACCGACACACAAGAGATAAATGACAGAAGCCAATTAACCTACAAACCTGCATGTCTTTGGAATGGAGCACCCGGAGAAAACTCATGCAGTCACAGGGAGAACGTACAAACTCCGTTCAGACAGCACCTGTGGTCAGGATTGAAACCTGTAAGGGGCCTGTCCCACGGGCAGGCGACTCCATGCGGCAAGCGTGACCTAACCGGAAGCGGGGGCCGTGCGGAGGTCGCGGGGTCGGTCCCACGTAGATCGCCGGAGCCGTATGGAGTTGGTCCCGACGCCGCGCGGGGCTCCGAAAAACTGACACTTCAAAAATTCCGCGCGGCAACGGCCTGCCGCCCCGCTGCCGCATCGAGGCTGCGCGCACCGCCTCGACGCCACGTGCACTGTCTCCGTCAACTCTGGAATTGTTGTGAAGGAAGTGAACTTTTGAAATCATTCTGTGTGTAAAAATAGGTGAATTGAGAAGAGATGAAATGATCGAAACAAATAATAAATTAAATCTTGTGTAAGAAAAAACTGCAGATGCTGGATAAAAACAAAGGTAGATACAAAATGCTGGAGTAACTCGGCGGGACAGGCAACATCTCTGGAGGGAAGGAATGGGTGACGTTTCGGGTCGAGACCCTTCAGAAATGCTGAAGTAACTCAGTAGATCAGGCAGCTTCTGTGGACAGGGTGTTTCGGGTCGAGACACCTTCTTCGGACTGAAGTCTTCTACAGTCTTCTATGGTCTGAGGAAGGGTCTCAACCCGAAACATCACCTACCCGTGTTCACCTACATAAAAACCGAAACATCACCTACCCGTGTTTACCTACATAAAAACCGCTCGAGCTTCCAACGGACTTCGCTCGAACTGGACGTCCGCGCACCCCCCGCTTCCGGTTAGGTCGTGCTCGCCGCATGGAATCGCATGCCCGTGGGACAGGCCGTACGGTGATCACTCGGCCTCCGCATCCGGTTAGGTTGCGCTTGCCGCATGGAATCGCATGCCCGTGGGACAGGCCGTACGGTGATCACTCGGCCCCTGCGCGGCCCTCGCGCGGCCCCCGCTTACGGTTAGGTCGCGCTTGCCGCATGGAGTCGCCTGCCAATGGGACAGGCCCTCAAGGCAGCAACTCGACCTCCCTTTATTGATATCATATTTTGTTTGTTTGTTTTTTGATATCACATTTATCTCGCGCTTTCAATTTGGTGTCCGTTTGCAACTGATTCCCATCGAATGTCAAGTCGGCGTATGAGCTTGATCCAAACTGTTAAAAAGCTGGTGACACAAGAAACTGCAGATGCTGGAGTCTTGAAAAAAAACCACAGGGTGCTGGAGGTTGCCTCGTCTGCGCTGTGTCTCCAGCCGAATGTGACAGCTTTGGTCAACATGAGAAAGCATCATGATGAGTGTCTCATCATTGATATTAACGATTTAGACCAGGGAATTAAATGTAACATCTCCAAGTTTGCGGATGACACAAAACTGGGTGGCAGTGTGAGCTGCGAGGAGGATGCTATGAGGCAGCAGGGTGACTTGGGATAGGTTGGGTGAGTGGGCAGAGATCAAAGAAAATGTAGAGTAGATCATTGTTACCTTCTCCCAGCTAACAATGATCTATCCTACATTTTCCTTGATCTCGATTCCCTGTTTTAACACCTTACACTTCCTTATCTATGTATCTCCCTCTCCCCTGACATCAGTCTGAAGAAGGGTCTCGACCCGAAACATCACCCATTCCTTTTCTCCAGAGATGTTGCCTGTACCGAGTTGCCTGAGTTACTCCAGCATTTCGTGTCTATGTTGTATTTATGTATGGTATTTGGTTGGATAGCATACAAAACATTGACTGTACCTTGGTACACGTAACAATAATGAACCTCAACCTAAACATCAATGCCCATCTTCATCATCTGAAATATGCAGACAGGGTTTTATTGGAAAGACAAAGTGGAGGTAATTGATCTTGTGCCAGAAACTATTTTTAACTCATTGGCATTTTTAAATCATTGGATATTTTTAAGGCGGAGATTGACAAATACTTGATTGGTAAGGGTGTCGGGGGTTATGGGGAGAAGGCAGTAGAATGGGGTTGATAGGGAAAGATAGATCAGCCATGATTGAATGTCGGAGTAAACTCGCTGGGCCAAATGGCCTAAATCTGATCCTATGATTTATGGACTTCTTAATCATTTTGGTCGATTTGATTCAGATATAGTGTAATTTTTAAATGATGATATAATTACACTTGGGTAATGCAGTACTTCACAGCTTAATTTACACAAATTTTATTCACTTTGCAAACCCGACTTGAAATAGCGCATAAGTTTGCATGTTAAGTAAAATTCCCATCATGTTTTCAAATACGAAAGGGATAATCTCTGAAGTTCGTATTCTCAATCCTCCTTACTTCAAACCACTCTTTCCAAAGTTGCTGGGAATATACAGTATAATAAAGAAGAGTTGATGGTCCATGGGATTTTAAATGCTTTAGTGGAGATTTATTGCAGTCAAAGCAAGAAGTTATTGTTTTATCACTTTTTGCTCTGAGCAAGCAGGAGAAATATTGTGACATCTAAATTGTTTTTTTCCTCACGCAGCAAAGATTGTCTTAATAAAAGTGAACTTTTGAAATCATTCTGTGTGTAAAAATAGGTGAATTGAGAAGAGATGAAATGATCGAAACAAATAATAACTTAAATCTTGTGTAAGAAAAAACTACAGATGCTGGATAAAAACAAAGGTAGATACAAAATGCTGGAGTAACTCGGCGGGACAGGCAGCATCTCTGGAGGGAAGGAATGGGTGGCGTTTCGGGTCGAGACCCTTCAGAAATCTTGCTCATCTGCTGGCTTAGTTGGTAACAATCCTTCCCAGCGTGGAGTTGAAAAATGCATCGTAAAAAATGTTTAGGAAAGAACTGCAGATGCTGGTTTAAATCGAAGTTGGACATAAAATGCTGGAGTAACTCAGCGGGTCAGGCAGCATCTGAATGGAGAAATGTCGCCTATACCTTTTCTCCAGAGATGCTGCCTGACCCACTGAGTTACTCCAGCATTTTGTGTCTACCTTCCTTTAAACGTTGCCCACTCACCCTGAAGCAGTGGCGCCTACTAGATGACATTTCCATCCTGGACATTGAGGCTACACCCACTAATGATTATTCTGAAAACTGTTAATGCTAATAACTTGCAACGTTATTTATATATTTACCAATGTAACAGTTCACGAAGAATTGGATATCACTGCAAAACATTGTTCTTTTAATAGACGAGCTAAAGTGTGAATATTAATTACAATTATGCATTGTGTGCCACTGTATTTAGATATTCCAGCCCATTCCATCAACCCAGGCTGTAGAAGGGTGTCTTACCTAATTGTCTAAGGCAGGCTCAGTAATAATGTGTCTCGTTTGTAAGATAATTGATTTTGCCATAACTCAATTTTAAGCAAAGTTCTCCATCATTTACTCATCTTGTCTTGTATCCTTTCCTGAAGGTGATTCTTACACATGAGTACTTGCACCCAAATTCATAGCAGTGTAGGCTTTAGTTTAGTTTAGAGATACAGCGTGGAAACAGGCCCTTTGGCCCTCTGAGTGCGTGCGGACCAGCGATCCCCACACACTAACACTATCCTACGCACACTAGGGACAATTTACAATTTTACCAAAGCCAATCAACCTACAAACCTGTATGTCTTTGGAGTGTGGGATAAAACTGGAGCTCCCGATTGTAGTGGCCATTTGGCTGTTTTGCATGTCATGGAGGATGGCATGTGCCTTCAAATTTTAGACTGCCCGTTATATTGTGGGTGGGATTTATGACGTGTTTTTGGGCGTGTTTGGAGCTTAGTTTACTGCGCAGAAGTTTCGTTTTTAGATTAGTTTGGAGAGACGATGGGGAAGGTTAAGTTAACCCTTCTATCATGCGGGCCATGCGGGCCATGCGGGCCACGTGCCAGATCATTCCAGTGTAACGGAGACACGAGGAGTTTTCTAATGTTTAAAGTTATAAGCTGGAGTTCGATGAAGATTGTAGCAACGTCGGAAGAAATTTGGATGTATCTTACTGTTTTCTATCAACAATAAAGCATTTATTCATCAAAAGACTTTTAAGCCATATCTGAGAAGAAGCTCTGAAGGTCTCTGTGAGTGAGCTCGCATGCGTTTAGAAGACACCCCCTTCAACCATTCTCATCCATTTAGCAGCTAGGGTGCTAATTACCTGAAAGATATGAAAATCTGCCGCTACACCGGTGAAAACCCACTTGGTCATAGGGGGAGCATTCAAACTCTGTACAGACAGCACCCGTGGGCAGGATTGAACCCTGGTCTCTAGCGCTGTAAGTCAGCAACTATGATGAGTCTGCCCTAGACAATTAGGTAAGACACCCTTGTCCAGCCAGGGTTGATGGAATAGGCTGGAATATCTAAATGCCTCCATGCCATCCTTACTCTTAATGCCTTTTAATACATGTAGTTGTGTATGAGGCTTCCTATGGTGATGGTAATGGGATATGTCACCATTGACAGGGTGGAAATGGAGGATCTCTATTCTTGTTGGAGAATTTTGAACTATGATATGATATGATAGGACTTTATTTATCCCAGGACGGAATTTGGTCTGCCAAGTCATAAAGCACAACAAGATACAAGAAATCAAAGTGGAAAGTCCAGGATTGGGGATGTGCAAAGATTAGGGGGGGGGGGGGGGGGGAGGGGAGTCAGTCGACCCCATGACGGAAGGGGGAGGAGTTGTACAGTTTGATAGCCACATGGAAGAAGGATCTCCTGTTGCATTCTGTGTTGCATCTTGGTGGAACCAGTCTGTTGCTGAAGGTACTCAGATTGACCCGTATGTCATGGAGGGGGTGAGCTGTATTGTCCAAGATGCTCCGTAGTTTGAGGAGCATCTTCCCCTCCAAGACCACCTCCCATGAATCCAACTCCACCTCCAGCCAGCCTTCCTGATGAGTTTGTTGATCCTATTGGCGTCCGTGGCCTTCGCCCTGCTGCCCCATCACACGGCAGCAAAGAAGATGGCACTGGCTACCAGCGATTGGTAGAACATCTGCATTATTTTACTGCAGTCGGTGAAAGAGCGGAGCCTTCTCAAAAAGTACAGCCGGCTCTGTCCCTTCTTATACAGGGCCTCAGCGTTCCTGGACCAGTCCAGTTTACTGTCCAGGTAAACTCCAAGGTTCTTGTACTTCTTGGTAAACTGCACATCCACACCATTGATGGAGACAGGGGACAGGGGTGTTCCTCTCCTAAAGTCCACCACTAACTCCTTAGTCTTGTCGATGTTGAGCTGCAGGTGATTCAGCCACACCACTCAACAAAGTGGTTGACTACACCTCTGAATTCAGTTTCCCTCCCCTCACTGATGCAGCCCACAATTGCAGTCATCCGAAAACTTCTGCAGGTGGCAGGAGTCCGTGTTGTATCTGAAGTCCGAGGTATAGATGGTGAACAGGAAGGGAGAGAGGACTGTCCCTTGTGGGGCCCCTGAGTTGCTCACTACCATGTCCGAGACACAGTTCTGTAGCCTGACATACTGTGGTTGTCCAGTCAGGTAGTTGGTGATCCATGACACTAATGCAGCATCCACCCTCATCTTCGTCAGTCTGCTATCTACCAGTGCTGGCTGGATGGTGTTAAAAACAGATGGTGTTAAAAGAAGTAAAAAAACATGACTCTCACAGTGCTTCCCGGCTTATCCAGGTGAGCATAGGAACGATAGACCAGGTGGAACGATAGACCCGCTGCAGTGGGTCCAGGTAGGGTTTAACCAGGGGTCGCAGGTGAGTGAGCGCCAGCCTCTCCAGGGACTTCATGATGTGTGATGTCAGCGCCACCAGTCTGTAGTCATTGGAGGAGCTGGGGCGCGTCCTCTTTGGTACAGAAACCAGGCAGGATGTCTCCCACATCACAGGAACCCTCTCCAGGCTCAGGTTGACGATATGCTGGTGTACTCCACACAACTGGCTGGCACACGCCTTGAGTATCCTAGGGTTGACATCACCGGGACCCGTGGCTTTGCCTGGGTGCTCAGCCTTGATGGTCAAGCGCGACAAAGAAAGGGCAGAGGAAGTGGACCAGGGGCGATTGAGCGGGAGAGACTGTCGGGGAGCAGGGGGGAGGGTGGGCAGAGGCCCCTCCATCAAATCTATTAAAAAACAGGTTCATTGGCCCAGTCCTGATTGCTTTTCCTCCCCAGGCCACTGGTCATCTTGTAACCTGTAATGCTCTTCATACCGCTCCACACATCTCTCATGTTGTTCTGCTGAAGTTTCAGCTCCAGCTTACTCCTGTACTCGTCCTTGCCCTGTCTTAAGGGGCTGTCCCACTGCGGCAACCTAATCCGCGAGTTTAGAAGAGTTTGCCCTCGACTCATACTCGCAGCATGGTTGACACGAGGTCCTAGAAGGTCTTTGTAACTCTCCTTCATGCTCGAGAGTAGTTCCCGCGTACTCGAGGCCTCAGCTAGGTTGCGGCATATTTTTCAACATGCTGAAAAATGCGCGCGAGTAAAAAAAGGTCGCCGTGGAAAAGAATCGACGTAGGTTTTGTCGAAGTAGGTCGTAGTAGGTCGGCATGTTATTCGTGGGTAATCGAGGGTAGTCGAAGGTAATCGAAGGTAGCCGTAGATAGTCTTCATCATAGTCGAAGGGAGGTCGAATGAGATCGAAGGAGGTTGTCTTCACTCTCCACTATTCGGTGTCCAATTTTCCAGAAGTTAGTCGTAGCTAGTCGAAGCTCGTCTTCAACATAGTCGAAGGGGGTTGAAGGAGGTCTTCAACATAGTCGAAGGAGGTCTTCAACGTGACACATTTTCAAACTCACCTAAACTCTTCTAAAATCGCTAATTAGGTCGCCACAGTGGGACAGGCCCTTTAGTCTCACCTTCAGATCTTTCTGTACCCGTTTCACCTCTCCACTCCTGAAGGCCCTCTTCGTCTGGTTGAGAAGGTTGAGACAGGTGCCGTTTCAGGTCGTGACCCGGCGGGACCATTTTAAGTATCATCTAATTTGATTAGATAGCACGCAAAACAATTTTTTCACTATACCTTGGTACCCGTGACAATAATTGACAATAGACAATAGGTGTAGGAGTAGGCCATTCGGCCCTTTGAGCCAGCACTGCCAATCAATGCAAAAAAGAAATGATGATAAAGGAAACAGGCCATTGTAAGCTGTTTGTAGGGTGAAAATGAGAAGCTAGTGCGAATTGGGTGTATCTTTCATTCATTGTTCTTTATCTCTCCACATCACAACACACTTGGAAGGGGATGGGATCTGGTGCACATTACAGAGGGAATTTGGATCTTTGCAAACAGATGTGTGGAACCTCTATAGGATCTGCTGAAGTCAACAAACACCAAATAACTTTTTATTAAGATTTGAACGAAACTTCTTGGATTTGAAGGGCAATTTATTAGATCTGTTTGTCTTCTCATTAGTGAAGCCGAGGCTTAAGATTTTAATTCAACGCACATTAACCCAAACATTATGAATCATTAATAAAACAGCAACTTAATTGACATTCTTCGGCCCATTAAGTGAAGAGATTAAGCAACATATTAAAACCAGAGATTGACTATCAATTTGCTTAAAAAAAAAGTACACTTTTAACTGGTGTTATCTCATTGTATCCATTGTATTTTGATGTAGTTAAGGAAAGAGTTTTGCCTCATTAACCTCAAGACCTTATCATAATAAAGGAATATGATGAGGCCACCAGGTTCACTGAGCCCACTGGGCTGTGCATAGTTTCTCTTTGCAAAGATCCTCCATGGTTTATTTGATCTCGAGGGGCAGCACGGTGGCGTAGTGGCAGAGTTGCTGCCTTACAGCATTGGCAGCGGTGGAGACCCGGGTTCTATTCTGACTGCGGGTGCTGTCTGTATGGAGTTTGTACGGTCTCTTTGTGACCGCGTGGGTTTTCTCAGAGATCTTCGGTTTCATCCACACTCCAAAGATGTACAGGTTTGTAGGTTATTTGGCTTGGTATAATTGTAAATTGTCCCTAGTGTGTGTGGGATAGTGCTAGTGTGCGGGGATCGCTGGTCGGTGAAGACTCGGTGGGCTGAAGGGCCTGTTTCCGCTCTGTACCTCTAAACTAAAACTAAACTAATGAGGGAGAAATAGCACATTTTATTTTCTACATACATCCACTGATCATCAGAATTAAAAGATGAATTATGGTAGGATTTTATTAATGTTCTAAATATGTGAGGTATTTAAGGGAATAAGAGCCTAACATCTGTACGACTTAAAATAGAAACGTTGAGAGCTGGAAGCGCCATTTAATTCGTAAGCCCGTTTTGTCATTTGTATAAATTATGGCTCATTTATTTCTCCATTCCTTCTATGCTCCAATAATTCTTCCTTAATGTCCTTACCAAACCAAATTAGATCTAATTTTGATCATAAAGTCTTCAATCTTTCCAGCACCAATAGTCTCTTTCAGTCATAGAGTCAAAAGGTGTTGAATAGGCCCCTCGGTCCAACTTGCCCATATCGACCAACATGTCCCATCTACACTGTACCCACTTGCCTGCATTTGGCCCATATCACTCTAAACCTGTCATATCCATGTACCAGCCTTATTTCTTCTTAAATGTTGCGATAGTATTTAAGATTAAGAATGGTGAATTTAAGATTTCTACTACCCTTTGTGTGTGTGTGTGTGTGTGTGTGGGGGTGGGGGGGGGGGGGGGGGGGGAGGAACATAGATGTTTGATCCAGTGCCATTAATGCAGATTGTCCATACAACAATAACACTACTGTAGAGGTTCATATCATTTGTATCAAGCTATGCTTTTATATACATACAGACTACAATGCAGAACAGTCATTGTTTGGTCTCATGGGTCAGTGCAGGTTCCCTATGCACTCGTGTGTGTAGGATAGTGTTAGTGTACGGGGTGATCGCTGGTCGGCGTGGACTCGATGGGCCGAAAGGCCTGTTTCCGCTCTGTATCTGTAAACTAAACTAAACTAAATTAAACAATGAAAGCCCACGTCAGTGTCTCTCACTCAGCTCCATTGCTGCCTCAACAATATATTAAAGCGTCTCAATTCCCAAGGATGTAGGACTTTGTCATAAATCAAGAAAAGTCGGCGCGGAATCTGCCCTTCATTTTCAAGCAGCTGACAAATAACCTAAGGCAGCGAGTGGCAGTGAGAAATTATGTCCTCGCGACCTGTGGCAAGTTGTCTTCATTCCGTTGAACAAAAATGTAGATCGTGTGTTACTGGAGGACGTTGGGGTCAAACTCTGGAAGTCAATAACAACATAATCACTGTTAGATTCCGTGCCAGCAGCAGAACCTAATAACATTATTATGTGCATTGGCATTTAAATTACTAATAAGATGAAGAAGAGTTGTTGGTAATTCGCATTCCCCTCTTTATTTCCTTTGGGTATTAACTGATTTACTTGTAGATGAGGGAAAATGCAACCTTTTCCCTTTGCTTTAGTTTTTTTTAAATAGGTCACAGCTAATAAAAATGTGTTGGATTCACCACTGTAATCAGTGGTGAATCTTGTTTGATTAGTTGTCTTGCTCTGCTCTGCACACACTGCAAAACCACTGTTCATGTTTAAATAAATCACTTTGTCAGTAAAGGGTTTAGAAAATACATAGATTCAAGTCTAGTCAATTCAAGAGAGTTTATTGTCATGTGTCCCAGATAGGACAATGAAATTCTTGCTTGCTGCAGCACAACATAATATTGTAAGCATAAATACAGAACAGTTCAGTGTGTCTATATGGCATAGACCACACATATACACATAAATAAGCAGATAAAGTGCAATAGGCTGTTACAGTTCAGAGTCTGTTTGTTGGTGAGTTTAATAGCCTGATGGCTGTGGGGAAGTGTTCCTGAACCTGGATGTACCAGATTTCAGGCTCCTGTACCTTCTACCCGATGGTAGCAGAGAGATGAGTGCGTGGCCAGGATGGTGTGGATCCTTGATGATGTTGGCAGCCTTTTTGAGGCAGCGACTGCGATAGATCCCTTCGTTGGTGGGGAGGTCAGAGCCGATGATGGACTGGGCAATGGTCACAACTTTCTGCATTCTTTTCCGCTCCTGGATGCTCAACTTGCCGAACCAAGCCACGATGCAACCAATCAGCATGCTCTCTACTGTGCACCTGTAGAAGTTTGAGAGTCCTCTTTGACATACCGACTCTCCGTAATCTTCTCAGGAAGAGGAGGTGCTGATGTGCTTACTTAATAATTGCATCATTGTGCTGGGACCAGGAAAGATCTTCGGAAATGTGCACGCCCAGGAATTTGAAGCTCTTGACCCTCTCCACCATCGACCTGTTGATATAAACGGGATTTTGGGTCCCCATCCTACCCCTTCCAAAGTCCCCAATCAGTTCCTTGGTTTTGCTGGTGTTGAGAGCCAGGTTATTGTGCTGGCACCATTTGGTCAATCGGTCGATCTCTCTTCTATACTCTGACTCATCCCCATCAGTGATACGTCCCACAACAGTGGTGTCATCGGCGAACTTGATGATGGAGTTCGCACTATGTCCGGCTACGCAGTCATGAGTATAGAGTGAGTAAAGCAGAGGGCTGAGCACGCAGCCTTGAGGTGCTCCTGTGCTGATTGTTATCGAGGATGACACATTTCCACCAATACAGACAGACTGTGGTCTGTGGCTGAGGAAGTCGAGGATCCAATTACAGAGGGATGCGCAGAGACCCAGTTCTGAGAGCTTGGTAACCAGCTTGAAGGGGATGATGGTATTAAATGCCGAGCTGTAATCAATTAATAACAGCCTGACATATGAGTTTTTGTTGTCCAACTGGTCCAGAGCGGTGGAGAGCCAGTGAGATCGCATCCACCGTTGATCTGTTGTGGCGGTAAGCGAACTGCAGTGGGTCGAGGTTCTTGTCGAGTTGATATGCGCCTTAATCAACCTCTCAAAGCACTTCATCACCACAGACGTAGTGCCACTGGTCGATAGTCATTGAGGCACGTCACCTTGCTCTTCTTGGGCACCAGTATTATTGATGCCCTTTTAAAGCAGGTGGGAACCTCAGACCTGAGAAGTGAGAGGTTGAAAATGTCCGTAAAAACTCCAGCCAGTTGGTCTGCACAGGTTTTTAGAACACGACCGGGTATGACATCAGGTCCAGGCGCTTTCCAAGGGTTCACCCCCCTGAAGGATCTTCTGACATTGGCCTCTGTGACTGTGACAGTGACATCACGGCGAATGGGGGCTCGGGAAGGCACATCAGTGTTCTCCCTATCAAAACATGCGTAAAATGCATTGAGCTCGTCAGGGAGTGATCCTTCGCTGACAATTGAGCTGCCTCCTGATTTCGCCTTGTAGGAGATGATGGCATTCAAGCCCTGCCACAGTTACCGAACATCCGTCTCATCCTCCAACTTGGAGCGGAAGTCCCTTTTGGCCTTTTTGATGGCCTTACCAAGGTCGTACCTGAACTTCTTGTAGACCTCTGCATCTCCAGACCTGAATGCCCGGGATCTGGACTTCAGAAGAGTGCGGATCTAATGTAATCTCGAAGTGAAGGTTATAAATAATGGTGCTATGAAGATTATTAGAGTAACAATCACTGGCTAATGTCTTGTTTGTCAAAGCTGTTACTCGCTGTTAAGTGAAAAAAGAGGAAGAGTTAGACAGGGCTCACACTTCTAGTGACCGTCCAGAATCCTACACTGATCTACACCGGGTTCCCCGTGGGAGGGACAGATCGGGTAGACGCACAGAGTCTCTTGCGCAGAGCAGGGGAATCGAGAACCAGAGGGCATAGGTTTCAGGTGAAGGGGGAATCCGAGGGGTAACTTTTTCATACAAAGGATGGTGGGTGTATGGAACGAGCTGCCGGAGGCAGGGACTATCGCGATGTTTAAGAAACAATTAGGTAAGTACATGGATAGGACAGCTTTTAGAGGGATATTGGCCAAATTCAGGCTAGTGGGACTAGTGTAGATGGGACATGATGGGGCAAGTTGGGCGGAAGGGCTTGTTTCCACGCTGTATGACTCTGACTAGCAGAGCCTGTTATTTGAACTATCTGAGGACAAGTTATGATGACATTTATGAGCAAATAATATTACTAAGTCAACTGTTGATATTTATTTTAGATTCATATTATAATTAAGTACCAACAAAAATTATGGGACAGTTTTTATTAAGGTCATTCGTGGGTGAAGATCAATATTTATTGCTCATTCTTAATTACTTCCAAGAAGCAGTGAACCACCTTCCCGAAGCTTAAGTCGTTGGAGTTCCACAATAATGGAAAGTGAGGAGCTTCAGGATTTTCACCCCAATGACAATGGGAAAAATTACAAGATAGACACGGCAAGATAGGCAGAATAGCAAGATAGATTAAAAATGGCAATATTTTTCCAAGTTAGCTTGTTCTGTGACTTAGAGATTAACATGTAACTAGTGCAGTCCCAATCTCCCGTGCTGCCATTGTCCTTCTAGGTGGTAGAGAGAGGTTGTGTCAAAGAAGCGAGTTGGGGTTCAAACTCTTTTGAATAGTGCAGCCTCAATGGTCACATTGAATAGTGCTGCCTCAGTGGTTCAACGGTGCTTTATTTGTCACATGTGCAACTGCACAGTGAAATTCGTTTTGCATATTTACGCATGCGGGCACCACCATGTTTTGCCGCCATTTCCAAAGCACAAAGTCCAAAGCCTGCCGCCACACGGCAGTGAATAATTATTGCCGTGGGTGGGCTACCAGTCAAGCTTCTTGACTGTTGTTAGGACTGGAGTCATACAGGTAAGTGCGGAATGTTCATTGTGCTCCTGACCTGTGTCTTATGCCCCTGTCCCACTTAGGCGATTTTTTTAGGCGACTACAGGGACTAGGCTGTCGCCGGGCGTCGCCTGTATGGTCGTGAGTAGTCTCCTCAGTCGCCCAAAGAGTCGTAGCGTTTTTCTGGTCGCTGCTGGATTTTGAAATGTCTAAATCTTTTCTGCAACAGTCGGCGACAGTTGGCTTGACGCCAATGAGCGTAGCTTGACTTCTCCTGACGTAGGTTGTCGCCGGTGCTGACCATTGGCTGACATAGCTTGATGTCGACTTGGTGGTAGGTTGTTGTAGCCATTGTCGTAGGGGGGTCCAGTCGCCGTTTTTTCGGCAACCTGCTACAACAATGACAGTTGCCGGCAGTCGCCAAAGAAATCGCCTAAGTGGGACAGGCCCATTGGGAGAATGGCTCTGAGGAGGAGAAACAAGAGTCAAGAGAATCAAGAGAGTTTTATTGTCATGTGTCCCAGATAGGACAATGACATTTTTACTTGTTGCAGCACAACAAAATATGTAAACATAATACAGAACGGGAGATAAAAGTTCAGTGTGTCTATAGACCATAGACCATATATACACAATAAATAAACAGATATAGTGCAATAATAATAATAATAATAGACTTTTATTGTTCAGAGCTTATTCGATGTTGCGTTTAATAGCCTGATGGCTATGGGGAAGTAGCTGTTCCTGAACCTGGATGTTACAGATTTCAGGCTCCTGTACCTTCTTCCTGATGGCAACAGTGAAATGAACTGCAGATGCTGGTTTAGGACACACAGTACTGAAGTAACTCGGCAGATCAGGCAGCATCTCTGGAGAACAAGGTTAGGTGACGTTTTGGGTAGGGACCCTTCTTCAGACAGACTTTGAGGAGCCAGTGGGTGAGTCTTTTGCTGAAAAATATCCAGCCTCTGATCCACACTTGTATGCACAGTATTTGCATTTTCTTTTTGTTTTAACTCACAAGGACTTTAGTGACGAGACCAATATTTTTTTTGCCCACCACTAATGGTACTTGAAATTTTGGCAGTGGGCTGCCTTCTTGAACTGTTACCCTTCTGTTGAACACATTCCTGTGTTGCTGTTGGTTTGTTCACCCCCATAAAGACTGGATAGACTCGGCTTGTACTCGCTAGAATTTAGAAGATTGAGGGGGGATCTTATAGAAACTTACAAAATTCTTAAGGGGTTGGACAGGCTAGATGCAGGAAGATTATTCCCGATATTGGGGAAGTCCAGAACTAGGGGTCACAGTTTAAGGATAAGAGGGAAGTCTTTTAGGACCGAGATGAGAAAATCATTTTTTACACAGAGTGGTGAATCTGTGGAATTCTCTGCCACAGAAGGTAGTTGAGGCCAATCATTGGCTATATTTAAGAGGGAGTTAGATGTGGCCCTTGTGGCTAAAGGGATCAGGGGGTATGGAGAGAAGGCAGGGATGGGATACTGAGTTGGATGATCAGCCATGATCATATCGAATGGTGGTGCAGGCTCGAAGGGCCGAATGGCCTACTCCTGCACCTATTTTCTATGTTTCTATGTATGAATGGATAAGGCAGTACTGACATTTTTTATTTGGTCCATTGGTTGAAGGAGCTCCCAGCTCTTGCCTGTAGAATGCAGCATCTGATATAGTGCAGGATATACTGCGTATACAATATATATTACGTGTGCAGGTCTGCCAGCTCGCTTCAACGCTTCCTTCGGTGTTTCTCATTTATAAGTTCATAAGTGATAGGAGCAGAATTAGGCAGAATTGGAATTGGGCAGAATTAGGCCATTTCGGCCCATCTGCCACGACGAGATAGATCAACATGGCTGATCTATCTCTCCCTCCTAACCCCATTCTCCTGCCTTCTCCCTGTAACACCTGACATCCAAGAACCCAACCCCCCTGAATCAAGATTAGTCCCCGGCTTGGAGATTGTGCCTGAATATATTCAACTGGGTTTTTTAATGGCAAAACCATCATGGATGCCCAGTTTGCAGCTACCAGATCATTTTTGAATATACCCCTTCTTTTGATACACTGATGGTGGCAATATATTATACTAAAGGGGCTGTGGATGGATTCACCCTGCAAAAGATAGATTGGGAAGAATGAGATCAGATAGGTCTGAAGAAAGGTCCCAACCTGAAACTTCGCCTATCCATGTCCTCCAGACAAGCTGCCTGACCCACTGAGTTACTCCAGCACTGTGTTTCTACGCAAGACTCCAGCATCTGCAGTTCCTTGAGTGTCACAGGTGGGGTTTTATCTTACGCTGATTTTCTCACTCTGGTGTCTGTTCTTCAGGACTCGGTGGGGGTGGGGTGGGGGGGGGGGGGGGGGGAGATGTATCTATTCTTGATAAACTATTCTTGCTGCACTGTGTGCTTCTGAAGTGATATTCAATACAGAGAAATTCCAGTGTTGAATTCTCTTGATTTTTTCCTACATTGGAGACCTCGTGGCATTTGCGACTAGCATTGAAGACTCCCAGGGCCATACCCTAGACACCATCCACAGTCATCTCCATACCCCTGTTGGGGCAGAGCATGTCCAGGGATGGTCTTGGGGAGAAACAAAAACAGAAATTGCCAGTTGTGTACAGGACTGCTGACAATTCAGCAGGCCTGGCAATGACTACAGTGAGAGTGAAAGCAACAGGGTCGATCCATTAGAACATAGTAGACAATACATGAGTGGGTCAGGCAGTGTCTGGAAAAAGGAATAGGTGACGTTTCCGATCAAGACACTTATTCTACAGCCTTTCTCGACCTGACACATCACCTATTCACCTTCTCCAGAGATGCTACCTGACCCTCTGAGTTACTCCAGCGTTTTGTGTCTATCTTTGGTGTAAACCTGCATCTGCAGTTCCTTCCTACACATAGAACAGTACATAACAAGAACAGGGCCTTTGGCCCACAATGTCTGTGCCTAACATGATGCCAAGACCATCTCATCTACCCATGCAGAATCCATAATCCCACCATTCCCTGCATATCCATATGTTTATCCAAAAGCCTCTTAAATGCCACTCTCGTATCTGCTTCAACCGCAAACCTTGGCAGTGTGTTCCAGGCACTCACCTCCCTCTATTTAATTAAAAAAAGTTGCCCCATACATCTCTTTTAAACTTTTCCCCTCTCACGGTAAAGCTGTGACCTCGAGTATTTGATTTTTCCATCCTGGGAAAAAGGTTCCGACTGTCTTCTTATCCATTGCCTCTCATAATTTTATATACTTCTATTCTGGTTTAGAGATACATCATGGAAACAGGACCTTCGGCCATCCAAGTCGATGCTGAACAATGATTACCTATTCACACTAGTTCGATCCAAGACACTAGGTGCAATTAAAAAAGGCCAATTAACCTACAAACCAGCATGTCTTTGGGATGTGGATGGAACCGGAGCACCCGGAGGAAACCACGCAGTCACCTATCCACATTCTCCAGTAATGCTGCCTCTGCTGCTGAGTTGCTCCTGCACTTTGTGTCCTTTTGTGTATTAACCAGCACCTGCTGTTCTTTGTTTCTGGATAAGCGTTGGTCTTGGCATCATGTTGGGCTCAGGCACCGTGGGCTGAAGAGCCTGTAGCTGTGTTCTACTTACTTACTGTTCTACCTTCTATGACATACTCCCACTGCAACACTACAATGACCTCTTTAACCAGTCGTGCTATTCCCCTCTCTTCTTCTCTTCTCTATCTTCCCCGAACACCTTGTATTCAGGAATAGTTAACGCCAGGTCTCTGTCATTGCCAGAGCAAACATCATAATCCTTCATAGTCTATTCAGTTTTATTCTTATTATTGTTTCTGATAGCATCTGGTACAACGGAATGGATTGCTGGGGCTATCACTGAATGGATTTCAACGCCAACATGTAGGTCACCTCTAACCCATACTTTAACTGAAGGATGATCGTTCTCTTTCTAAGTAGCATCGGAGAACAGAACAGTCTAAAGCCTATTTTTGATTCAGATTTATTTGATTAAGCTGAATTTTAAATCACCAGTTGCCAAGGAGGAATTTGCACTCATCTGATCATGAGTTCATAACTCATCGCATTGAGTTACGAGTTAATAATTTTGTAATCAGACTCATCTGATCACAGTTTAATCAAACCCTAAATCTCCATCGTATCCAACAAACCTGTCGAGCAAAGTTAATAACTTCCTTTCCCTCGGTTACCTTTAATTAGATTACTATCCAACGCCCAAGTTTGAAGTGTGAAAGTACTGAAGGTTAGAAAGTATAGAAGTGTGAAAACACACACCTTCAGATTCAGGGACAGTTTCTTCCCAGCTGTTATCAGGAACGGGTGTCAGAGGTTATGGAGAGGGCAGGAGAATGGGGTTAGGAGGGAGAGATAGATCAGCCATGATTGAATGGCGATGTAGACTCGATGGGCCGAACGGCTTAATTCTCCTACGTCTTCTGGTCTGATAACCGTAATACCAGTGCAAAAAGTCCTTAGTGCAACCAAAGATGGCCATGTCCCTGCGCCGTTAAGGAATATCCTGCCATTAACCCAAATCCCATTTCTGTTTGGTTTGGGGTTATGGGAAGAAGGCAGGAGAATGGGGTTGAGAGGGAAAGATAGATCAGCCATGATTGAATGGTGGAGTAGACTTGATGGGCCGAACGGCCTAATTCCAGACATATCACTTACGAACTTATGAACATGGTTCTATGCCCTGCTTGTCTGCGCTGCATTCTTTACTTTATACCTCCATTCTGCCCAGTTACTTTTATCAGGCTGGTACAGCTGACAGGGCTACATTCAGCATTCCCCAGAAACTTGTGGTGCACAATGAACTGTGTCCACTGAATGGAATTTGTGTAACACACCTGCAGCATGCTTGTTCTTTTTCAGGGTTCATTAGCTGTAACCATAAGAGGGCCGACATTAGTTAACGCTCTTTGTGAGGTTCACCCGGCTGCTTCACAGCCTTCAGTCTCTTGTTGCGACCGACCAGTTGGACGTTTCGATTTCTTTGCCAGTTGCTGCTCCACATTGATAGTCAATGTCATGGGACTCTGGCGTAGCTCAATTGGCCTTCATGGCTGTTTTGGAGATTTTTCATGTCATCCCGAAGTCAAGGGGGTTTAACTATCAAATGCACCGAAACGGAACAATGAAATTCTTACTTGCAGCAGCAACATAACAGGTTTGTAAATGAGAAAACGCATTCGGTTAAAACTGTTTTGCAGGCTCTTTGCAGTGTTGCTTCCTCTTTTGTAAAGTTTGACGTGCCTTCCAAATATCATCTCCCTGGAATTTATTTATTTTTTGCTTTTTAGGTTTTAGGTTTCGGTTTATTTTTGTCACATGTACTGAGGAACAGTGAAAAACCTTGTTTTGAATGCTATATGATCAAATCAAATCAAAGCAAATTGAGGCAGGTACTATAACTACATTTAGAAGATATTTGAACAGATACATTGATAGGAAAGGGAAATAGGCCAAACGTGGGCAGATGGGACTAGTGCAGATGGGGCATCTTGGTCAGCATGGGCAAAGATAGACACAAAAAGCTGGAGTAACTCAGCGGGACAGGCAGCATCTCTGGAGAGAAGGGGTGACGTTTCGGGTCGAGACCCTTCTTCAGACTGAGCTTGGGTTGAGATAGGTCTAGCCTTGGTCAGGCGCCTTCCATTGGCCAAGGCCTTCGCCACCTCCGTTGGCTGAAGGCTTGTTTCTGTGCTGTATGACTCCAGCTCTAATACACGGGTATATGGCGCTGTGAGGCAGCAGCTCTACCAGCTGCGCCATTGTGCTGCCCCAATTTTGTTTTGATGGTTTTTGTGCTTATCCTTCATGTGTTCATGCAGCAAAATGCAATACATCATATGGATCCTCTCAGTTTTGCCTCTGTTATGATTTAAAGGAAGCTTCTCCAACGGATACTGCAGGGACTATCACAACATTTAAGGAAACATTTAGACAGGTACATGGATAGGATAAGTTTAGAGGGATATGGGCCAAATACAGGCAGGTGGGACTAGTGTAGATGGGACATGTCGGTCGGCGTGGGCAAGTTGGTCCGAAGGGCCTTATTACGTGCTGTATCACTCTATGACTATGAGATTAAATTCACTGGGTGAGATGCCAGTAGGAATGCTTTGAAAACAACAAATCTGAATTCTCAAAAGTTTCACGTTTTCTCACAGTACAATTTTCCTTTTAAGTGATGCTCTGTCAATTCTGATAATCAAAATGACCTTTCTCTGTCATAATATTTTTATCAGGAGATAGCTGCTACTTTGCAGTGAGATTAAAGTCTGATTAAAGTCTGGCTGCAGTTGCATGGTCCAACTGGTAGGTGGAGCTTGCTCCACTGCCATTTTATGTCTGAAGAAGGGGTCTCGACCCAAAACGTCACCCATTCCTTCCCTCCAGAGATGCTGCCTGTCCCGCTTACTCCAGCTTTTTGTGTCTATCTTCGGCCATTTTATGTGGATTTGCTGATCTGCATGAAAGTTTGTGGCAGGCATTTGCTTTCTTTAAAGTTATTATATGGAAGTGGGAGAGATAGTTTGGAAATAGAGTGGTGAATTTATTGTGGATGAATTCCTTGCCACAGGAAATGTGGAATTCATTACCACAGAAGGCTGTGGAGGCTAAGTCATTGAGAATTTGGGAGATGGTTAGATTCTTGATTAGTGCAGGTGTCAGAGATTGTGGGGAGAAGGCAGGGAAATGGGGTTGAGAGATAAAGACAGATCAGCCATGATTGAATGGCGGAGTAGGCAATTGGCCAAATGGCCTAATTCTGGTCCTATAACTTATGAACTTATGAATATTTAATTTAAGTTAGTAAATTTGCTAACATAGGGCTCTGGCCACCCAGGTCCAACCAAGAGGGGCGGCACGGTGGCGCAGCGGTAGAGTTGCTGCCTTACAGCGCTTTCAGCGCCTGAGACCCGGGTTCAATCCCGACTGTGGGTGCTGTCAGAACGGATTTTGTACGTTCTCCCCATGACTGCCTGGGTTTTCTCCGAGCTCGTCGGTTTCCTCCCACGCTCCAAAGACATACCGGTTTGTAGGTTGGTTGGCTTTGTATAAATGTAAATTGTCCCTAATGTGTGTAGGATAGTGCTAATGTGCAGGGATCGCTGGTCGGTGTGGACACGGTGGGCTGAAGGGCCAGTTTCCATGCTGTATCTCTAAACTCAACTAAATTAAACTTAAAGAGTCTGAAGAAGAGTCACGACCTGAAACATCACCTATCCGTGTTCTCCAGAGAGGCTGCCTGACCCGCTGAGTTACTCCAGCACTTTACCTTTTTTTTGTAAACGTGCATCTGCAATTCTTTGTTTCTTAGAGTTAGAGTCTTGTTAGAGTCAAGAGTGTTTAATTATCATATGTACTGAAAACAGAACAAATGGAAAACAGAACAAATGATGGAGCAAAGGGAAAGATGCGGAGTGTTGAGGTTGTGTAGTGTTCAAAAGCATCATGGTTTTTGTGAAGAAGCAATGCTTGGATTTGGTGGTCACGGTTTTCAGATTCCTTTACCTTGGTGGGAGTGAAATCAGTTTAGTTTATTGTCACGAGTACCGAGGTACAGTGAAAAGCTTTTGCTGCATGCTATCCAGTCAGCAATCGAGCCATTTACAGTGTATAGATGCATGATAAGGGAAAAATGGTTAGTGCAGGGTAAGGATGTGTTGATGGTTGCGTCTGTAGATAACTCCGTCCACTTCGACCAGGTATGAACGTGGTTTTTTGGCAGGGCCGTGGATGTGTCCCAGGCATGCATAGCCCTTGTTGGTTTGCAGACGAACCACTTGTCCACGTGCAAGAGGTTTAAGTGGCTTGCTGGACTTGTCGAAGAACCGCTTCTGCGTGTCACATTTAAATTGCAGTTGTTTCTGAACCGCAGGAGGGGAACAAACTTGTTGCTGCAACAGCTGCTGGGGGACAGGCAGGGGAGCACGGGTTTGGCGAGACATCAGTCGTTGGGCTGAAGAACCTAGTATGGGATCCCGTGCAATGTTCCTTAGATTGAGCAGGTCCAGGTATACGTCTGATTTGGCAAAACAACTCATGATCGTTCCATGAGTTGTTTTGCAGTCTGAACGGCGCGTTCGGCGAGTCCGTTGGACTGCGGGAACTCTTGACTGCTGGTAACGTGTTGAAAGTCCCATCGTTTAGCAAAGTTTTTAAAACCTTGGCTGGTGAACGGTCTGCCGTTGTCAGACTGGATATGTGCTGGGGAGCCGTGCACGGAGAGGTGACGCTGCAACTTCTCAATCACTGCCTCCGAGGAAATGGTTTGCAGTAGGTCGATTTTGAACCAGCCCGAGTAAGAGCCAACAAGAACCAGATAGTGTTTCCCGTGCCACTCGAAGAGCCACTGTCAAGGACCACGGGAGGGGAGGGACTGGTTGTGGCAGTAAAGGCTGCTTCTGCTGATGTGGCGTCAGGCTTTTGCAGACAGCGTACGTTTTGGTTCTTTTGCGTATGTATTTGGTCATACCGGGCCAGTGGAACATGCTTTGCGCCCTGTGGAGGGTTGCCTCCATGCCTGGGTGGCCCCTGTGGATATCGTTATAGTATTCATCCCGGAGGGCGGCTGGGACCACTGCCTTGTGGCCCTTGATTATGATTCCGTCCTGTAGCACTAGTTCATCATGAACCAGGAAGTAGGGGCGTATTTCGAGCGGGGTGTTGGACTGTTTGTCGGGCCAACTGCGTCGGATGATTGTATACAGCAATTGTAAAGTCTCATCAGCAGCCGTATGTTCAGCTAGGCTGCTTAAACGATCAGTTGGCACAAACGAGACCTTCATGACTGAGAATTCGTCCTGTTCGGAGAGTTGTTGTTCGTTAGTTCTGCGCGGGGCTCTGGATAGCGTATCAGCTATGTACATGCCTTTACCTTTCTTATAAATGATGTTGAAATCAAATCGCTGCAGTTGCATCATCATCCGCTGTAGTCGTGCTGGGGCAGCGTGGATCGGTTTGTTCAAAATGGTGACCAGCGGCTGGTGGTCAGTCTCGATGGTCACGGTTTTACCAAAGATGAAGTTCTTGAATTTAGTGCAGGCGAAAACCACTGCGAGTAGTTCCTTTTCGATCTGGGCATAGCGCTGTTCAGTGTCAGTTAGTGTACGGGATGCATATGAAACGGGCTTGAAATTACCGTCAGTAGTGGCCGGCGCCTAGCCCATGCTGGGATGCATCGCAGGTGAGCGTTACTGCTAACTCCACAGCGAAGTAGGCGAGTGTAGGTGCGCTAGCCAGCTGCAGTTTGAGAGTGTCAAAAGCCCTTTGGTGCTGCGGGTACCAGGACCATGCCGAGTCCTTGTGTGTCAGTTCTCGCAGGGGGGCCGATATGTCGCTGAGGTTGGGAATAAATTTTCCCAGATAGTTAACCACACCGAGTAATCGTTGTAAACTCACGACATTAGTAGGAACCGGCATTTCGTTGATAGCTGCAGTTTACAGCGGATCTGGTCTGAGACCGTCGCTGGTAAAAACATGTCCGACGTAAGTGACCTCAGGATCTCGAAACCTGCACTTTAGTGGATTGAGTTTAAGCTGAATGTCTTTGGCACGGTCAAGTACTCTTTTCAGATTGGCGTCATGTTCAGCCAGGTCGCGACCGTAGACGAGAATATCATCAACAATGATGGCGCATGGGTACTCTGCAAACAATTGTTCCATAATGCGCTGGAAAACTTCACCAGCGGAGTTGATGCCGAAAGGCATTCTTAGAAATTTGTAGCGGCCAAAGGGGTTGCTGAACGTAGTGAGGTTGGACGAGTCTGGGTCTAGTGGAATCTGCCAAAAGGAGCTTTTGGCATCCAGGACTGAGAATACTGCTGCGTTGCCAATCTGTGCAGCGACTTCTTCTGTCGTTCGCATTGGGTAATGTGGGCGCTTGATGGCAGTGTTAAGATCTCTGGGGTTGATGCAGATACGGATCTCCTCCTTGTTTGCCTTAGTTGCAACCACCATGGTGGAAACCCAGTCGGACGGGTCAGTAACTTCAGCAATAACACCCATGGAGTCCATGCGCTTGAGTACCCATTAAGGTACAACACATATTTATTAAATCACTCACAGCATGGATCTGCAGACGTTACTGCTCCGAGCTGCTGCTGCTGCTGCTGCTGCTGCTGCTGCTGCTACTGCTGCTGCTACTGCTACTGCTACTGCTGCTGCTACTAACTAGCATAAGCGACTTCTTGATGTTATAAAAGTACATACTAGGCGGAGCTACTACTAACAAGCACTATAATTGTATGAAATAGCCAATCTACAATATCCATGTACCTATGCAAATGTTTCTTAAATATTATTTTAGTTCTAAGCGCTCTCGTCTTTTGGTCTCCATTCCATTATTCACCAATCTGCCTCTCACGGACTTATTGTCCTCTGCAGAGATCTATTGGCCCTCGCTCACCTCCTTGTCTCCTGTTTTCCATTTCTCTTGCCCACTCTGCCTGATTCTGCTGTTGGGCATTTGCTCATTCTTCTTTGAAGGCCTTCCAGTCCAATCCTTCATTCTTTCTATCTCCTGCTTATTTGCAAGCCTCCCAGACACGTCATTCCTACAGTCTCCAATCCCCCCCTCCCTCTCCCTCTCCAGCCCCCACCTCACTATCTACCTGGGCTTTCTGCCCTCTGTTGTTGTAGAAATCAGGGAGTCTGATGTACTATCTCAACGTTTAACAAACATTTATTAGACAGGTAGATAGACACAAAATGCTGGAGTAATTCAGAGGGACAGGCAGCATCTCTGGAGAAAAGGAACGGGTGACCTTTCGGGTCGAGACCCTTCTTCAGACACATGGATAGGACAGGTTTAGAGGGATATGGGCCAAATGCAGGCAGGTGGGACTAGTGTGGATGGGACATGTTGGTCGGCGTGGGAAGTTGGGCTGAAGGGCCTGTTTTCACGGTGTATGACTTTATGACTATGATTGCTTCAGAAAGCTGGGGGAAATTGCTGGAGTTGCAGTTATGTGTGGGTTTGAACAGGACCTTGTATTATATGGTTGTCTCATCTGTCACAATGTATCTACCTGATGTTGCTAAGGTCAGTTGATCATAAAGTGCCTCAGGAGCCTAATTATATTTTCTCTCTCTTTTCTCACAGGTAGCATTTTTGAAGCTGGATTGATGGTAGCCTTTACTGGATCAGAAAAGTGCGTGGATTAGAAAAGACCTCAGACTCTTCCTCTGTGAATCAATTTACAGGACAACAAAGAAAATTGGCTCCAAAAGGAACTTAAAAAATAGTGGAATCTGATATAATAAGCCAATGGACCAACTTATTAATAGAATTGTGACCTCAGCAGTTGAAAGAAAATAAATAACAGAAGCTGGAGTTTGCCATTTGGCATTTTGAAGTTATTCCATCATTCAGTCCTAACCCCATGATTTGCAGGCATGAAAAGTGGGAAACCAGTGTAATAGAGTTTCCTGAAGATAGAGACAAAATGCTGGAGTACCTCAGCGGGACGGGCAGCATGTCTGGAGAGAAGGAATGGGTGACGTTTCGGGTCGACACCCTTGCATTTGCAATCACACAATGATGAGGAGAATCTTATAGAGGTGTGCAAAATCATGAGGGGAATAGATCGGGAAAATGCTTTTGCCCAGAATAGGGGAATCGTGAACCAGAGGACATAGGTTTAAGTTGAAGGGGGAGAGATTTAATAGGAACCTGAGGGTACATTTTTTACACAAAGTGTGGTTGGTGTATGGAACGAGCTGCCGGAGGAAGTAGTTGAGGTTGGTATTATCGCAATGTTTAAAAATTAAACGTATCTTTTAAAGCGTTTAGACAGGTGCATTGATAGGATAGATTTAAAGAGATATGGGCCAAAAGCAAGCAGGTGGGAATAGTGTAGTTGGGGCTTGGACAAGTTGGGCCGAAGGGCCTGCTTCTACACTGTATGGCTCTTTGGCACAAAGTTAGCTGGATGCTTGGATAGTGAATGTTTCAATTAACAAATCTAGAAATCTTCCAAATTCATATAATGTAGAAACAAGGAACTGCAGATGCTGGTTTACAAAATAAAAGTGCTAGAGTAACGCAGCGGTGATGTTGTGGCTCGGGAGTGGCTGAAGAAGAGTCTCGACCTGAAACTTTGCCTGTCCATGTTCTCCAAGGATGCTGTCTCACCCAGTGAGTTGCTCCAGCACTTAGTGTCATATTCATATAATGTCCAGTTTGTAGAAGTTATGTTTCTTTTAAGTTTAGAGATGCAGCGCGGAAACATGCCCCTCGGCCCACCGAGTCCGCACCGAACAGCGATCCCCGTACATTAACACTATCCTACACACACTAGGGACAATTTACACTTATACCAAGCCAATTAACCTACAAACCTGTAGGTCCTTGGAGTGTGGGAGGAAACCGGAGATCCCGGAAAAAGCCCATGCAGGTCACGGGGAGAATGTACAAACTCCGTACAGACAGCACCCATAGTCAGGATCGAACCCGGGTCTCTGGCACTATGAGGCAGCAACTCTACCGCTGCGCCACCGTGGCGCTCTCTAGCTGCAGGCTAAGAACCATTTTGAAGAATGAAAAACAATAACACAAGAAGGTCGTTTTAACTTCAGGGACGTTACACCGAGGATTATCAGTGACACAGGCTGAAGGCAGTCAGTCTCTGCTGTTGAGTGTAAGTGTGGCAGAATTGACTTAAGACAAAACTCTAAACCTTTGACTGTGCTCCTTGAGGGGCACTTCTCCGATCTGCTTTAAGGTGAGTCCCTGTATATGCAGGTGCATGGTTCTTTGAGCTCGAGTCGCAGGTAGATAAGGTGGTCTCAAAGGCTTTTGGCACATTGGCCTTCATCAGTCAGAGTATTGAGTATAGAAGTTGGGTGGTCATGTTCCAGTTGTATAACACGTTGGTGAGACCGCATTTAGAGTATTGTGTTCAGTTCTGGGCACCATGTTATAGGACAGATATTGTCAAGCTTGAAACGGTTCAGAAAAGATCTACAGTGCCCTCCATAATGTTTTGGACAAAGACCCATAATTTATTTATTTGCCTCTGTACTCCACAATTTGAGATTTGTAATAGAAAAAAATCACATGTAGTTAAAGTTGACATTGTCAGATTAGGGTATTTTTATACATTTTGGTTTCACCATGTAAAAATTACAGCAGTGTTTATACATAGTCCCCTCATTTCAGGGCACCATAATGTTTGAGACACAGCAATGTCGTGTAAATGAAAGTAGTTATGTTTAGTATTTTGTTGCATATCCTTTGCATGCAATGACTGCTTGAAATCTGTGATTCATGGACATCGCCAGTTGCTGGGTGTCTTCTCTGGTGATGCTCTGCCAGTTTTCTCTTCAGCATATAAAAGGCATGCTCAATTAGGTTCAGATTGGGTGATTGACTTGACCACTCAAGAATTTACCATTTTTTAATCTTTGAAAAACTCCTTTGTTGCTTTAGCAGTATGTTTGGGATCATTGTCTTGCTGTAGAATGAGGAATTAGAATTAGAATTGCCGGTCAATGAGTTTTGAGGCATTTGTTTGAACTTGAGCAGATAAGATGTGTCTATACACTTCAGAATTCATTATGCTATTACCATCAGCAGTTGTATCATCAATGAAGATAAGTGAGCCAGTACCTTCAGCAGCCATACATGCCCAGGCCATAACACCCCCACCACCGTGTTTCACAGATGAGGTGGTATGCTTTGGATCTTGGGCAGTTCCTTCTCTCCTTCATACTTTGCTCTTGCCATCACTCTGATATACGTTAATCTTCATCTAATCTGTCCACAAGATCTTTTTCCAGAACTGTGGTTGCTCTTTAAGTACTTCTTGGCAAAATGTAACCCGGCCATCCTATTTTTGCAGCTAACCAGTAGTTTGCATCTTGCAGTGTAGCCTCTGTATTTCTGTTCATGAAGTCTTCTGCGGACAGTGGTCATTGACAAATCCACACCTGACTCCTGAAGAGTGTTTCTGATCTGTCGGACAGGTGTTGGGGATTTTTCTTTATTATAGAGAGAATTCTTCTGTCATCAGCTGTGGAGGTCTTCCTTGGCCTGCCAGTCCCTTTGCGATTAGTAAGCTCACCAGTGCTCTCTTTCTTCTTAATGATGTTCCAAACAGTTGATTTTGGTAAGCATAAGGTTTGACTGATGTCTCTAACAGTTTTATTCTTGTTTCTCATTGGCTACTTTGACTTTCATTGGCACAACTTTGGTCCTCATGTTGATAAACAACAATAAAAGTTTCCAAAGGTGATGGAAAGACTGGAGGAAAGACTAGGTGCTGAGAGCTCTCTTATACCTGCATTAAGGAGGCATTTAAGAACACCTGAGCAATTACAAACACCTGTGAAGCCACGTGTCGCAAACATTATGGTGCCCTGAAATGGGGGGACTATGTATAAACACAGCTGTAATTTCTACATGATGAAACCAAAATGTAGAAAAATACCCTTCAATAAAATCTGACAATGTTCACTTTAACCACATGTGATTTTTTCAATTACAAATCTCAAATTGTGGAGTACAGAGGCACTGTACGAGGATGTTGCCAGGACTAGAGGGTCTGAGTTATAGAGACAGGTTGAGTAGGCTGGGTCTCTATTCCTTGGAGCGCAGGAGGATGAGGGGTGACCCTATAGAAGTGTATAAAATCATGAGAGGAATAGATCGGGTAAATGCACAAAATCTTTTGCCCAGAGTAGGGGAATTGAGGACCAGAGGACATAGGTTAAAAGCGAAGCGGAAAAGATTTAATAGGAATCTGAGGGGTAACTTTTTCACACAAATGGTGCTGGGTGTATGGAACAAGCTGCCATAGCTGGGACATGTTGGCCGGTGTGGGTAAGTTGGACCGAAGGGCCTGCTTCTACACTGTATCACTCTTTGACTATGACTTTATCTATGTCCCGGGGTGAGAAAGAGTTAACATCTCTTCCAACCAATTCATACGCGAACTGTTGTGAAAGAAACTGATCTGCAGAGTTTTGAGGAGTGTGTTTTTCTCCCTCATGAGTTTACATGAATATTTCTGTTTATGCAACGTGCTGATGGCTGGAGGGAGGGGTTTGTGAAACTTACATCAGTACATTTATTTAATCATCAATTGTGATCTATTGCTTGCGCCACCTCCATGCTCTTGGGAGATTTTATTAAGGACATATATAGGCACAGCAAGCAACTAAGGTTCTGCGCGTTTCACTAAACTCATCACCTTGCCATAGTTGGAGGCATGTAAGTAAACATTCTACGTCAATCTACAAGAAAAAGAAAACAAAAAATGTTTAGCGCAGAATAATTTAATTCTTCCGTTTATAATAAATCAAATGATATCTCATACGATGTTTCATGTGTGGACAGTCCATCTGATCTATTGAGCTTGCCCTAACGTCACACGATGCAGCTACAGAGAGCAGAGGCAAATCTGTGTCCAATTTAGGAAGACTGGTGAAGTTGCTTGCCAACTCCCTTTGACCATCATCAAATTGACTACACGATGATACAGCAGCTCCCTTTTCCCGATATCATCCTGTTAACCTCTTATTACTTAAACGGTCATCATCTTCACTCAGAGGGGCGGTGGGTATATGGAATGATCTGCCAGAGGAGGTAGTTGAGGCAGGTAGTATAATAGCTCTTAAAGGACACTTGGACTGGTACATGGGTAGGAAACGTTTGGAGGGACATGGGCCAAACGCGGGCAAATGGGGGTAGCTTAGTTTGGGGCTTAAATTCATAAGTTATAGGAGCAGAATTAGGCCATTCAGCCCATCAAGTCTACTCCACAATTCAATCATGGCTGATCTATCTTTCCCTCTCAACCCCATTCTCCTGCCTTCTCCCCATAACCCCTGACACTTGTACTAATCAAAAATCTATCAATCTCCAACTTTAAAAATATCCATTGACATGGCCTCCACAGCCTTCTGTGGTGATATATTCCACAGATTCAATACCCTCTGACTATAAAAATTCCTCCTCATCTCCTTTCTAAAGGTACTTCCTTTATCATCTTGGGACGGCATGGATGAGTTGGGCCAAAGGGCCTGTTTCTGTGCTGTATGACTCTATGACTCGTGGTAACTGGTACAGCTCACTTTGGGGGATTACAGCATACTCTGACAATCTCCCTGCTGGTCGATGGCTAACTGAAAATAAGCATTTTACTAATTGGCTCCGTCCTTGTCTGTTAGATGCTTCACTTTCTAGCACTCTATCCAATTCAACTGAACAGAATGTACACATGACTAATCTGGTGTTCCTTGAAGGAAAATGGTTTCAATGGCTTTGCATTCACTGAGGTTAAAGTTCGGAGATACAGGGTGGAAACAAGCCCTTCCACCCATCACGTTCATGCCGACCATCGATCATTCGTAAACTAGTTCTACGCTATCCCATCCTACACGCTGGGAGCAATTTTACAGAAGCCAATGAACCCACAAACCTGCACGTCTTTGGAGTTAGGGAGGAAACCGGAGCACCCGGAGAAAACCCACGCGGTCACAGGGATAGCCTATGAACTCCGCACATACGGCACTCATCAGGATCAAACCCGGGTCTCTGGTTCTGTGAAGTAGCAGCTCCACCGCTGTGCCACTGTGCCGCCCCTGCTAACTAGTTGCTCAAAAATCAGACATTATTCTGTTTTTTTTTCAACAAGGCTTTCACTATCTCTGCTTGGAGATCAGAATGTGATGGTGCTCCCAAGTGCAAAGGCTTATCAAGGCCCAGCATTCTGCCTGATTTATGTTATACTGTCCCAGCAGTACAATTGAAAAGCCTGTTTGGCTTCTCACACCCCATGCGAGCCTTCAGTGATTTATCCACCGTGATCCCCAAGATTTCTCTGATCTTTAATGGCCACTGTTGTGTTCAGTAAACCCTCCTAGAGATGCCTGGTCCAATTTAATTGGGTTTATTCACATTACACACCAAGTACTGAGCCTAAATCACTGACTTCTCAAAATTGGCTTATGCCCAATTTATATTTGGTCTGAATTCCCAATGCATTTTTTAAATCAACTGCATGCCTGTGAATGGTGCATTAAAGTTGCATCCAAATACTTTGTAGCAGATATTGGAAATAATACTTCAAACTCTATTTGCGACAGATCTACTCTGTTTGAAAATAACCCTTCTTGCAACCAGTTACCTTTTCAGAACAATGTCATACAGCATGGAAGCAGGCCCAACTTGCCCACACCAACCAACACGTCCCATCTACACTAGTCCCACCTGCCTGCATTTGGCCCATATCCCTCTAAACCTGTCCTATCCATGTACCTGTCTAAATGTTTCTTAAAACATTTTAAATCATTTTGTCTATTCCACTGCGAAATCTCACGGTATGCCTACTTTGAAGAAGTTCTCCTCTCTCCAAAGACAGTTTAGCTCCCATAGCCCACTGTCTCCGCCTCTTCCTTTCTTCTTCCCGCCCCCCCCCCCCCCACCCCCACATCAGTCTGAAGAAGGGTCTCGACTCGAAACGTCACGTATTCCTTCGCTCCATAGATGCTGCCTCACCCGCTCAGTTTCTCCAGCATTTTTGTCTGCCTTAAATGTTTCTTAAAGGTTGCATTGGTACCTGCCTCACTATCTCCTCCGGCCATACACCCACCATCATTTGTATAAAAACTTTATCCCTCAGGTTTCTATTAAATCTTTCCCCCCTCACCTTAAACCTATGTCCTCTGTTTCTCGATTCCCCTACTCTGGGCAAGAGACTCTGTGCATTTACCCAATCTATTCCTCTCACGATTTTATACACTTCTATAAGTTCACCCCTCATCCTCCTGCACTCCAAGGAGTAGAGTACTAGCCTGCTCAACCTCTCCCTATAGCTCACGCCCTTGAGTCCAGGCAACATCCTCACAAAAAAATGTCTGATCACTCATTCAGATAAGCTACTGCATGACCCTTTATTAAGAGCTATTGAATATGGAGTAACTGCCAGATTCTTCCTTTCACAAACCTAACAACTTTCTCGGTCGGGTAAGTTAGCCATGACCTAGCCATAATATTGATCAATTGCTTCTAGTTTCTGGTTTAAGAAATAGAAGCATAGAAACATAGAAACAAGGTGCAGGAGTAGGCCATTCGGCCCTTCGAGCCAGCACCACCATTCAATATGATCATGGCTGCAGTACCCCATTCCTGCTTTCTCCCCACATTCCTTGATTCCGTTAGCCCTAAGAGCTAAATCTAAAGGGCCTGTCCCACTTACGTGTCCTTGGCACACAAATCAATGGGACCCCGTGGTCGCGTTGAGCCGCGACGGTCCCGCGAAGGTCGCGCGCGACTTCATTCAACCGCACAGCCGTCTGGAGCGCGTGACGTCATTTGAAGATAGACACAAAATGCTGGAGTAACTCAGCGGGACCGGCAGCATCTCTGGAGAGAAGCAATGGGTGATGTTTCGTGTCGAGACTCTTCTTCAGTCTGAAAAGAACGGTCTTGACCCGAAACGTCATCCATTACTTCTCTCCAGAGATGCTGCTGGTCCCGCTGAGTTACTCCTTCATTTTGTGTCTATCTTCAATTTTTTTGGCCCCGTTCTGGGAGTAGAAGTGGGGGCGGATCCGGACCGCAACGGCCGTGAGCCCCAGGCCGAGTTCGGCGATCGTTTGCCTGCTTCTGCTGCGGTTGGAGGTGAGACGTTGCGTCGCGCCAGGGTCTTGGGCCTGTCCCACTTTGGCCGTCAGTTCCGCGACAGGCCGTTGGTGTGCGAAGATTTTGTTCGCTACAAAAATTTCGGAGCCCCGCGCGATGTCGCGCACAACTACATACCCCTCCGCGCTTCTCAGTGGGACCGGCCCCGCGCGGCCATACAATGTCCGTGCGCCTCAACGCGACCACGAGGTTGCGTAATTTGCGTGCCAAGGACACGTAAGTGGGACAGGCCCTTAACTCTTGAATACATCCAGTGAATTGGCGTCCACTGCCGTCTGTGGCAGAGAATTCCACAGATTCACAACTCTCTGGGTGAAAAGGTATTTCCTCATCTCTGTCCTAAATGGCCGACCCTTTATTCTTAAACTCACCCTGTATTAAACTGTGAAATAGTCATTGTAAATCATGTAATTCATTGCAATTTTTAAGCCACCGATGTGAAAAATAAACAAATTCTCAGCATTTCCAATTCACAGTGACATAGCCGGTAGAGCTGCAGTCTCACAGCGGCAGAGGTCCTACTGTCTGTGTGGAGTTTGCACGTTCTCACTGTGTCCACTGTTAATATCAGAAGGGGTAGCATGGATTTTAACCGGAAAAGCGATTGGTGCAATTTGACCCTAAAATGATGGGTAATGCAAGTTACCCCTGTGGTTTTTGGATCAAATTGTGGTGTCTCAAAAGCACTCCGCACTCCAGTTCAGCTGCAATGATTTATTCCAGATCAGAAGCACCTTATGTTTGGATTACTATCGTAAAATCTCTCAACGTGATCTCGCAGTTTAGGGCAGCACAGTGGCGCAGTAGTAGAGTTGCTGCCTTACAGCGCCAGAGACCCGGGTTCGAACCTGACTACGGGTGCTGTCTGTACGGAGTTTGTACGTTCTCCCCCGTGACCCGCGTGGGGTTTCCTCCAGGTTCACCAGGTTAATTCCCGGGATGGCGGGACTGTCATATGTTGATAGAATGGAGCGGCTGGGCTTCCCATACTCTGGAATTTAGAAGGATGAGAGGGGATCTTATTGAAACATATAAGATTATTAGGGGTACACAAAAATGCTGGAGAAACTCAGCGGGTGCAGCAGCATCTATGGAGCGAAGGAAATAGGTAATGTTTCGGGCCGAAACCCTTCCTCAGAAAACGTTACCTATTTCCTTCGCTCCATAGATGCTGCTGCACCCGCTGAGTTTCTCCAGCATTTTCTCCTTTGATTTTCCAGCATCTGCAGTTCCTTCTTTAACACTAAGATTATTAGGGGTTTGGACACGGTAGAGGCAGGAAACATGTTCCCGCTGTTGGGGGAGTCCAGAACCAGGGGGCCACAGTTTAAGAATAAGGGGTAAGCCATTTAGAACGGAGATGAGGAAAAACATTTTCACACTGAGAGTTGTGAGTCTGTGGAATTCTCTGCCTCAGAAGGCGATGGAGGGCCGGTTCTCTGGGTGTTTTCAAGAGACGTTAGATAGAGCTCTTAAAGATAGCGGAATCAGGGGATATGGGGAGAAGGCAGGAACGGGGGTACTGATTGTGGATGATCAGCCATGATCACATTGATCAGCGGTGCTGGCTCAAAGGGTGGAATGGCCTACTCCTGCACCTGTTGTCTATTGTCTATAACCTCCCTTCCATTGACTCCCATTGATACCTCACGCTGCCTCGGCAAGGCCAGCAGCATAATTAAGGACCCTGGCTCTCCCTCTTCCCCCCTCACCCATCGGGCAAAAGGTATGGAAGTGTGAAAATGCACACCACCAGATTCAGGTACTGTTTCTTTCCTGCTGTTATCAGGCAACTGAACCAACCTACCCCAAACCTACCCCAACCAGAGAGCAGGTCTGAACTACTATCTACCTCATTGGAGATCCTTGGACTATCTTTGATTGGACTTCACTGGCTTTATCTTGCACTAAACGTTATTCACGTCATTCCCTTTATCATGTATCTGTACACTGTATGATTCAATTGTAATCATGCATAGTCTTTCCTTCCGCTGACTGGTTAGCACGCAACAAAAGCTTTTCACTGTACCTCAGTACACGTGACAATAAACTAAGCACAAAACTCACTTAGTTTTTCGGGCAAACCAGCATACCTCAATGATATTTTATCGTCACATGTACCTAGGTTCAGAGAAATTACTTTCTTGCATGCAGTTCTATAAAAATCCTTACTAATCATAAGCACAAAAAAACCCCATAAAGAGTCTGAAGAAGGGTGTCAGCCCGAATTGTCACCCATTCCTTTTCTCCGGAGATGCTGCCTGTCACGTTGAGTTACTTCAGCGTTTTGTGTCTATCTTCGGTGTAAACCAGCATCTGCAGTTCCTTCTTACATAAATACAAAGAGTGTAAGAAAAGCAAATTACGCTGAGGCAGTATACAAAAGTTGTCACGTTCTGGCACCATCTTCATGTTCAAAGCTGTTAAAAAATGTAGAGTCTTAAAGCCCTGTCCATGGTACGAGTTCATTCCAAGAGCTCTCCCGAGTTTGCCCTGATTCGAACTCGGAGATTTACGGTACTGGCCACTCGTCGGCACTCGGGGCTCTCGTGGATATTTTTCAACATGTTTGAAAAATCTTCACGAGTCTTCCCGTGCTTACCTGCCATTAGCGAGTCTTCCCGAGTACCTGCCGTTAGCGGTACGAGCCGCTAAGTGACGTCCCCCGAGCACCGACGTACCCGCTACGTTCATTCTCCGTGCTTACCACGAGTTTGATTTTTTTTAAACTCGGGAGAGCTCATGGAATGAACTCGTACCGTGGGACAGGGCTATAAGGTTTTTTATTGAGTTGATTGGCACCAGTACTGAGGTACATCGGAAAGCTTTTGTTGCGTGCTAACCAGTCAGCGGAAAGACAATACATGATTACAATTGAGCCATCCACAGCTTACAGATACATGATAAAGGGATAAACGTTATGTTCAAGGTTCAAGGTCTTTTATTGTCACGTGTACCATTTAAGCTACAGTAATATTCAATCTACCATACAGCCATACTAAAAAAAAGCAACAAGACACACAACTACATAAACGTTACCATAAACATCCACCACAGCGGCTCCCCACATTACTCACTGTGATGGAAAGCAATAAAGTCCATCTTCTTCCACTTTATTCTCCCATGGTCGGGGCAATCGAAGCTTCCTGTGGTAGGAGCTCCCAAAGTCGGTCTCTAGCCAGGGACCCCGAGCTCCACGATGTTAAAGTCCGCAGGCTCCTGTGGTAGGAGCTCCAGAAGTCGGTCTCCAGCAAGAGGCCGCCAACTCCACGATGTTAGGCGGCAGTGCGGACGGAGATACCATACGGAAAGAAATCCGCATCTCCGTCGATGTAAGAGATTTTAAAAAAGTTTCCCCCAACACCACCCACCCCCCACAAGCTAAAGAACACTAAAACTTACATTTAACAAATGCTATAAAACACAAAAAGGAATGGACGAAACAGACTGTTGGCGAGGCAGCCATTACTGAAGATAAAGTCCAGTAAAGTCTGATTAAAGACCATTGTCCTGGCAGTGGCACTGGGTTGGAGTTGTAGGGGTCAGCCTGCCTGGTATTGTTAATGCCGCTCCGCTACCTAGCTAATCCTTTGGGGAAATCGATAATAATTGCATTGCCCAATAAGTAAAGACCTTTTAAGATGGTCTTTCTAAGATTTTTCTAACAGATTAACAGATTTTCCAAATTGATGGATCAATCAGAAAAAAAAAATCAATTTGCAAATATTAATGATTTGTCCGAGCCTTCTAAGATCCTAGAGTCATGGAGCATGAAACAGGCCCTTTCTGCCCAACTTAATCATGCTGATCAAGATGCAATGTGTTTGACCCATATTCCTCTAAACCTACCCTATCCTTACCTGTTTAAATGTCTTTGAAATGTTGTTATAGCGCCACAATTAACTCATCCAACAGTTTGTTCCATATACCCACTACCTTCTGTGTGAAAAAGTTGCCCCACAGGTTCCTACTAAACCCCCCCCCCCCCCCCACCCACCAGTTAAAGCTATGTCCTCTGGTTCTCGAAGAGACACCTGATCTATTTCTCTCACTATTTTTGTACACTTCTATAAGATCACCCCTTGTCCTCCTGCGCTCTGAGGAGTAGAGTCCTAGCCTGCTCAACCTCTCCCGATAGCTCAGACCCTCGAGTTCTGGCAACATCCTCGTAAATATCTCCTGCATGGAAATGTTGGTCCCCAGGTTCCTCTTAAATCTTCCCCCCTCTAAAATGGCCAGGCGAGATTGGTGGACTGTTCTGATCACGTTAGACAATGAGATAGACACACAATGAATGAGGACAATGAGATTGCTGACACGTTCTCACACTTCCTTGCTCTAACCTTTGCTGGGAAGAAGGAAGGTTTGAGCTGAATTTAGTCAGTTATCATGCACATGCCTATTTAATAACCTGCTCTGTCTCAGCAACTACTTTGGGCCCATGGCAGTTGACAGCGTTATCAAAATCTTGTCAACACTGCTTCCCGCCCACCATCAGCTAAAACTAGACCCAGTGAATGAATGGCCAAAGCATAGGAAGACAGAGTCATAGAGTGATACAGTGTGGAAACGGGCCCATCTGCCCAACTTGCCCACACGGGACAACATGTCTCAGCTACCCTAGTCCCACCTGCTGACTTTTGGTCCATATCCTCCAAACTCGTCCTATCCATGTACCTGTCCGAATGTTTCTTAAACGTTGCAATAGTTCCCTGCCTCAACTTTCTGGCAGCTTGTTTTAAAACCCTCAGATTCCTGTTAAGTCGTTTCCCCCTTTCCTCGATTTCAAGTAGCTTCAAAGCAAGAAGACCCTCGGTGGTCCTCTCTTCAAAATCTAGGTCTGTTTAGATTAATAACTACCTTACGACTATTTCAGGTGGGGGGGGGGGGGGGGGGGGGGGATGGGGGAGTCAGTCTACCCAAGACAGAATGTGGAGGAGATGTACAGTTTGATAACCATGGAGAAGAAGGATCTCCTGTGGCGATGGGTAATGTAGTGATGCAGACTGAGAATTTGTTATTTGGAATCCTCTAGAGGGCTGTGGAAATTCGGTTATTGAGTTTATTCAAAACAAAGATTGGGAGCTTTCTGGATAGGAGTGGGATCAGGGGATATGGATAAAGTACAGAAAAATAACAGTGGTAGAAATTCGCCATGATAAGACATAGGAGCAAAATTACACCATTCAGCCCATCAAGTCTAATCTGCCATTCAATCATGGCTGATCTATTTTTCCTCTCCACCCCATTCTTCTGCCTTCTCCCCCGTAACCTTTGACCCACTTAATAATCAAGAGCCCATCAATCTCCGTTTTATGAATACCCATTGACTTGGCCTCCACAACTGCCTCTTGCAATGAATTCCACAGATTCACCACGGTCTGGCTAAAGAAATTCTCCTCGTCTTCGCCATACTAAAGGTGTGTCCTTTTATTCTGAATCTGTGCCCCCTGGTTTCCAGAATCCTCCACTAGTGGAAACATCCTTAGCACATCTACTCTAATCCAGGCCTTTCATTAACCGGTAAGTTTCAAGTAAGACTCAGTCTGAAGAAGGGTCTAAAACCTGAAAATTTTACCCATTCATTCTCTCTAGAGATGCTGCCTGTTCCGCTGAGACACCAGCATTTGTGTCTATCTTCGGTGTAAAGCAGCATCTGCAGTTCCTTCTTACACCCTTCCAGAGGAGTTGGATTTGACATTCGTATCCCAGCTCCTTCAGAAACCTGCCTTCACTGAAGAAGGTGTGGGGGTTGTACGATGTGGAAAACAGGATTAATGGCAAAACATGCCATCTCCATTTTTAACACATTCATCTTCTTGCATGCTTTAAAAGCTCTCGCATTGTCGACACATTTTAAATATAGTTGATCTGCTGGGAAAAGACAATGAGAAACACTGAGAATTGCAAAACTGTTTTTGATAATGTGATGGAGTCATTTTTTAAAGAATGATAAATATCTTGCTTGAGTGTTGATGATGAACTAATTTAAAATCTTACATCAACATATTTAATTGCATGGTCTGAAATGTATTCACATTCTTGGGCGGCACGGTGTTGCAGCGGTAGAGTTGCTGCCTTATAACACCATTCGATCCTGATTACGGGTGCTGTCTGCACGGAGTTTGTACGTTCTCCCCCGTGACCTGCGTGGATTTTCTCCGGTTTCCTCCCACACTCCAAAGATCTACAGGTGTGTATGTTGATTGGTTTTGTATATATGTAAAATAGTCACTAGTATGTGTAGGATAGTGTTAGTGTGCCGGGATTGCTGGTCGGCAACGGATTCGGTGGGCCAAAGGGCCTGTTTCCACGCTGTATCTCGATACTAAACTAAACTTCAATACAGCATTTATTTGTCAAATCACCATCATATACACTTGTACCAGTGATTATTATCACCTGATAGAGATGCTTCAGGTACATTTTAATAAAATGTTCATTGATAAATTTACAATTTTACTTAAGCCAATTAACCTACAAATCTGTATGTTTTTGGAGTGTGAGAGGAAACCGGAGCATCCGGAGAAAACCCACGCAGTCACAGGGAGAAACGTACAAACTCCATACAGAGAGCACCCCGTAGTCGGGAACGAACCCCGGCTCTCTGGCGCTGTAAGGCAGCAACTCTACCGCTGCACCACTGCCGCCTTTAACTTATCTAAGATTTCTGACAGTTACATTTAGATATGTGTACACTGTAGTTACCACAGTTATGTAACATTGTAGGCATGCACTGGATGATTTCATGCTGCAGAAAGTCTTTATGATTTTAAAACGACTCCCTACAAACTTGTGATGGTGTTAAAATCATGCCTGCATTCTGCCCAGGCAGAGTAAGGATACATGGAAATTGGAAGGGTTGTTATGCGTAGGCCTATGGGAGAGCCAGCGCTAGAGATAGATACCCGAAGCAGGATGTAAATTCGCCCCTCCATGAGGAGGTTTAGTTTATACAAAGATTCAAGTAACGGATTATATGAGGCCTAGAGCCCAATACAGAGCCAAAGGACCAGAGTTGCACAATATATTAAAGTTGTGGTTCCAAAAAGATGAGGGAACCATTGGGAGATAAATAAACGATGTCAATAAAATACTTACTCTCCCAGCAGCTCCAGGTTCTAACCAGGTATGAGCTGTCTACATAAATAAACCCGCAGTATTGAGTATGATAAGCAAGTCTCAGTGGGGGAGAGGGTATTGAAATTACTGGTCAGGCGTTAAGGCTTTTTTGACCAAAGGTTGGATGGAGAGCATGTGTTTATATCACAACAAGGTTGAATTAGCACTCATGTGTAGTGCGCACTTTCAAATAATTGTTTTATAAAAGTGCTATAAAACCTAATATATACCCTAAGTTAAGGGCTCTGTACACCATCTAATAATAAAATTGTCTATTAATCTGTTTTTAGAAAGATCTTGCCTAAAAAGGTATGATCCTGTGTGATTAACAGACAAAATTAAGGCAGTTTTCCCTACCAATATGTGGTGACTGGGGATAGTAAAGTATCAATTCTGTCTTTCCCATATGTGCGTTATAGGCGCACTCCTCCTGAGTTATGTGGAAGTTATAATATTCCACTAAGATCAGGGGATAACAATTGCCATAAGCAAACCCTGAGGAGGAGGGCTGGTTCTGTAAGAAACATATTAAATGTTTTACACTTACAAGTTGGGGAAGATTACGTTTCTTGCTAAAAAATGGCAAATTGATATTATACTGTACAGTATTGTGGGGTTTAGAATGTAGTTCTACCCATATTTGATTTCTTTTACTAAGGTAATTTGAAACCAGACACATATTTTCTCAAAATAAGAGAATATGTAGATTCAGACAAAATATGAAATATTGTGGGAAAGAGATGATTAAGAAGTCAGTTCACCATTACCATCAATTAATGCCAAATATGTTATGAGAGCAAATAAGGATGGTGGGGTGTAGATTTATTCTAGATTTGACAAATTTTAACTATTTTGTACAGTATAAACAGTGGATAACATTTGTTAATCTTATGCAGCCAATTTCACAAATAAGCATTTTACTATGTAACTGTATGGTATAATAGATTTTTCTATTTTATCTGGATAAGCCAATGATGGCAATTTAAAGCATTGTATTAATGTTTAGTCTCAGCCTTGAGACTATTTGACAGGTTGTTGGATTTAATATTAGCTTTACTAGTACTCAGGGCCATTTGGTAATGGTCTATTGCCATATTCTGATTGAAGGAAACATTCGGACTACAACAGAACCATGAGTGTTAGAATAAAGCTCACTTTGGAGATTTGTTAACCATCGAGATAAATCTAAAACAGTTTCCAAACACAGTTATTGATTATTTGGGTTCCATCATTAAATGAGAACACATGTTCATGATCGGATTGCCAGGATTAAGGCTGCATTTAAGTGGAAGTTATACGTAGCTCATTATAGAGCATCAACCATTGTATAAAGGTAAATATAGAGCACTAATCCTTAATTAGGCATTTAATTGGAAGTGGTATTAAGCTCATTATAGAGCGCCAACCTTCAATTAGGCAGGAAACAAGCCTATGTTACAAATTTTTGCTTATTTTCAGCTGTAGAATTTAGATTGCGGCATTATCTAAGTTTATAGTAAGCATTGATAGAGGAATGGATAATACAATTTATGGTAAGTTTGCCAGACCATGTATTTGCCAGTTACAGTTATTACTGGAATATTAATGAATCAGGAGTGTCTCAAATGCCTCCAGAGAGATTCTGGCTAAACACCTTCCATTATGCTACACACTAATGGTAGTGCTCTAAGTTGAGGTCATACTTATAAGTATTTTCAGCTGTGGAGGTACATGGAATATGGAGAAAGTACCTTTTGATCAAATAACAAAGGATCATTATGTAAGTTTTAGGAACATTTATGACCTAAAGCTTATTTGCTTTTATATGCAAAGTTGCATGTTTAGACATAGTTTGAGGCTACGGAATAGAACGTATGTCAATCATTCGAGTGGTTTAAGTCAGTATCTTGTAATAGACTGGCTAATGTGATCTGGATCTGGTATTTACCAGAAATATTTGATTGGCAATCTACCTATGAGGTAGATTCAATATAGTTGAAGACTCAAAAGTCATGTAAATCAATGATAATATAGAATGTATGTTGGATCGTGAGAAATTTAACAATATTATAGCACGATTGATGACTGGTTTGTATCCAGATTTAACCACCAATTACCTAAATATATGTTATAAAGTGTGATACTGGGGCAGTTTGTTTTTTGAATGTTTTTTGCTGCATTTAGGTGAAATGTATACATTTTCCATTTTTCTCATTTAACAGTATATACAGAAGAGAAAACAGGATTCCGTTTCGGGAGTATTGGTGGTACTAGATTGGATCTACAAAACCATGGTACCCTGAGGTGTTTTAAAATAATCACAAAAGCCTCTTATGATTTCCTAACAGAATTAATCTGTTTGTGCACTCTATAACTGATGATTCACATCCTTTACTAATTATATTGGTTGTTAATTTACAGATTTTAAGGAGTGACATTTATCGGAAGAGGACTATCAGATTGTACTGTGGATATTATTGCAATCTGGAGGGATGTACCCAGAAGTAGTACATTTCTTACATAAAGAAATGGGATATGTTTTGTTTAAGCAGAATATTACATATCACACTATAGACATATCAGTAGTGTTAGAGTTCTGTAAACTCTTTATTTTATTAGCAGTTAAGCTATAATGCTATGAATACTGCAAGGAGTGCCGTTACTGCATATCTATGGAGGAATCAGAATAAAATGTTGTAGGGTTACACCCTTTGGTCTGCAAATTTATGAAAGGATATTAATCTAAAACCTCTTAGACACAAGTATACAATAATCTGGAATGTAAGAGATATGTTCTTGTTTTTGTTTATGGACTCCTATTACAGTGCTGTCCTTGGCTTGAATTATCATTAAGGAAGTCAAGTTCAGGGGACTGGTTTATGCACAGAGAGTGCAACTATTGCAGAAAGTTAGAATAGACATGATGGAAAGAGACAAACAGTTACTATTGTGTTCTATGTCTATGAATTGCTTAAACAGAGTAGATGTGGAATCAGAGGATGTAAGTTGGGGTTTCAGCATATCCTACGGATCCACGTCTATGTGTGGTATCACATTTACAATGTTAGATTGAAGCTATCAGATCCTTAAAGAGGTTCAGTATGAGTATTTTATTAGCCATAAATAGCTGCATAGGAAAGTGTCGGTTTAGACTATTTTAAAAATGGCTCAAGCATGTGCTTGATGCAGGTATGGATACTGACAAATTTTAGTCTTATTTCACCAGGGCACCATCAAGTTGGACGGCCATGGAATTGGATGTTCTAATAAAACATATCCTCGTGGCTGCAGGCATAAGTGAAAGAATTCACCTATTACCATAAGGAGATTATAATACCTGTGGTTATTTGGTGGTGTTATTTTGGGGATTTAGTATTAAATATTCCTCTTGTGATAAAGGGGTTACTATTATGGTGATAAATTAACCATTAACTGGTTGCATCCATGTTATGGTTGTGAATTGTTGATTATTTTACTTGTTTAGAGTCAATCAATGCAGTGAGCGCCTGGATTGAATCTACGGCCTGAAATCACAGAGCTTTGAAATCTTCACGTAGTCACTCACGTGACTCCGAAGTAAAATAGTAAGATTAAACAGAACTTACCAGTTTGAAGGTTTGATCTTTATTTTATGAGGGAGTTACGTTGAGGGATTACGTGCCCTCCGCTCCCACCCTCATAAAAGATCGAGCTGGTAGTTCTAGTCTTTATGTATCTTACTATCATACTTCAGTAATTGTCGTCTGTGATTTCACTCCGCTGCTTTGAAGATTGACGCGTGTGCGGCTGGACGGGGTCTTCTTCACGTAATCCCTCAACGTAACTCCTCATAAAATAAAGATCACACTTCAAACTGGTAAGTTCTCGTTTAATCTTACTATTCCAATGGAAATTCCATAGGTCTGCTGTTCCATTGAATAGTGCAGGTAGAAACATAGAAACATAGAAACATAGAAATTAGGTGCAGGAGTAGGCCATTCGGCCCTTCGAGCCTGCACCGCCATTCAATATGATCATGGCTGATCATCCAACTCAGTATCCCTACCTGCCTTCTCTCCATACCCTCTGATCCCTTTAGCCACAAGGGCCACATCTAACTCCCTCTTAAATATAGCCAATGAACTGGCCTCGACTACCCTCTGTGGCAGAGAGTTCCAGAGATTCACCACTCTCTGTGTGAAAAAAGTTCTTCTCATCTTGGTTTTAAAGGATTTCCCCCTTATCCTTAAGCTGTGACCCCTTGCCCCTGGACTTCACAAACATCGGGAGCAATCTTCCTGCATCTAGCCTGTCCAACCCCTTAAGAATTTTGTAAGTTTCTATAAGATCCCCTCTCAATCTCCTAAATTCTAGAGAGTATAAACCAAGTCTATCCAGTCTTTCTTCATAAGACAGTCCTGACATCCCAGGAAATCAGTCTGGTGAACCTTCTCTGCACTCCCTCTATGGCAATAATGTCCATTCCTCAGATTTGGAGACCAAAACTGTACGCAATACTCCAGGTGTGGTCTCACCAAGACCCTGTACAACTGCAGTAGAACCTCCCTGCTCCTATACTCAAATCCTTTTGCTATGAAAGCTAACATACCATTCGCTTTCTTCACTGCCTGCTGCACCTGTATGCCTACTTTCAATGACTGGTGTACCATGACACCCAGGTCTCGCTGCATCTCCCCTTTTCCTAGTCGGCCACCATTTAGATAATAGTCTGCTTTCCTGTTTTTGCCACCAAAATGGATAACCTCACATTTATCCACATTATACTGCATCTGCCAAACATTGCCCACTCACCCAGTCTATCCAAGTCACCTTGCAGTCTCCTAGCATCCTCCTCACAGCTAACACTGCCCATCAGCTTAGTGTCATCCGCAAACTTGGAGATATTGCCTTCAATTCCCTCATCCAGGTCATTAATATATATTGTAAATAGCTGGGGTCCCAGCACTGAGCCTTGCGGTACCCCACTAGTCACTGCCTGCCATTGTGAAAAGGACCCGTTTACTCCTACTCTTTGCTTCCTGTTTGCCAGCCAGTTCTCTATCCACATCAATACTGAACCCCCAATGCCATGTGCTTTAAGTTTGTATACTAATCTCTTATGTGGGACCTTGTCGAAAGCCTTCTGGAAGTCCAGATACACCACATCCACTGGTTCTCCCCTATCCACGCTACTAGTTACATCCTCGAAAAATTCTATAAGATTCGTCAGACATGATTTACCTTTCGTAAATCCATGCTGACTTTGTCCAAATGATTTCACCACTTTCCAAATGTGCTGCTATCCCATCTTTAATAACTGACTCTAGCAGTTTCCCCACTACCGATGTTAGACTAACTGGTCTGTAATTCCCCGTTTTCTCTCTCCTCCCTTCTTAAAAAGTGGGGTTACGTTTGCTACCCGCCAATCCTCAGGAACTACTCCAGAATCTAAAGAGTTTTGAAAGATTATTACTAATGCATCCACTATTTCTGGAGCTACTTCCTTAAGTACTCTGGGATGCAGCCTATCTGGTCCTGGGGATTTATCGGCCTTTAATCCATTCAATTTACCCAAAACCACTTCCCGACTAACCTGGATTTCACTCAATTCCTCCAACTCCTTTGACCCGCGGTCCCCTGCTATTTCCGGCAGATTATTTATGTCTTCCTTAGTGAAGACGGAACCAAAGTAGTTATTCAATGGTCCGCCATATCCTTGTTCCTCATGATCAACTCACCTGTTTCTGACTGCAAGGGACCTACATTTGTTTTAACTAATCTCTTCTTTTTACATATCTATAAAAACTTTTGTAAACCTTTCCTAATTAAGCCCTTTGTCCTCCTCTGCTGGTCTCTGAATTTCTCCCAGTCCTCTGGTATGCTGCTTTTTCTAGCTAATTTGTATGCATCATCTTTTGCTTTGATACTATCCCTGATTTCCCTTGTTATCCACGGATGCACTACCTTCCCTGATTTATTCTTTTGCCAAACTGGGATGAACAATGTTTGTAGTTCATCCATGCAGTCTTTAAATGTCTTCCATTGCATGTCCACCGTCAACCCTTTTAGAATTAATTGCCAGTCAATCTTGGCCAATTCACGTCTCATACCCTCAAAGTTACCTTTCTTTAAGTTCAGAACCATTGTTTCTGAATTAACAATGTCACTCTCCATCCTAATGAAGAACTCAACCATATTATGGTCACTCTTGCCCAAGGGGGCACGTACAACAAGACTGCTAACTAACCCTTCCTCATTACTCAAAACCCAGTCTAAATAGCCTGCTCTCTCGTTGGTTCCTCTACATGTTGATTTTAGATAACTATCCCGCATACATTCCAAGAAATTCTGTTCCTCAGCATCCCTGCCAATTTGATTCACCCAATCTATATGTAGATTGAAGTCACCCATTATAACTGTTTTGCCTTTGTCGCACGCATTTCTAATTTCCTGTTTGATACCATCTCCAACTTCACTACTACTGTTAGGTGGCCTGTACACAACACCCACCAGCGTTTTCTGGCCCTTAGTGTTTCGCAGCTCTACCCATACCGATTCCACATCCTCGAACCTAATGTCCTTTCCATTGCGTTAATCTCCTCTCTAATCAGCAACGCTACCCCACCTCCTTTTCCTTTCTCTCTATCCCTCCTGAATATTGAATATCCCTGGATGTTCAGCTCCCAGCCTTGGTCACCCTGGAGCCATGTCTCCGTGATCCCAACTATATCATAGTCATTAATAGCTATCTGCACATTCAACTCATCCACCTTATTACGAATGCTCCTTGCATTGAGACACAAAGCCTTCAGGCTTGTTTTTACAACACTCTTACCCCTTATACAATTATGTTGAAAAGTGGCCCTTTTTGATTTTTGCCCTGGTTTTGTCTGTCTTCCACTTTTACTTTTCACCTTGCTACCTATTGCTTCTACCCTCATTTTACACTCCTCTGTCTCTACGCTCACACATTTAAGAAACCCTTTCCCTTTAACTCCATCCTCCACTATCTCATTCGACACCCCACCCCCCTTATTCAGTTTAAAACCACCCGTGTAGCAGTGGCAAACCTGCCTGCCAGAATGCTGGTCCCACACCTGTTAAGATGCAATCCGTCCCTTTTGTACAGTTCCCCGTACCCCAAAACAGATCCCAGTGATCTAAGAATCTAAATCCCTGCCCCGTGCACCAGTTCCTGAGCCACACGTTCAGGTCCCGTATCTCCTGTTCCTGCTCTCGCCAGCACGAGGAACTGGAAGCAAACCGGAGATAACACCCTGGAGGTCCTGCTTTTCAGCATTTTTCCGAGCTCTCTAAAGTCACGCTGTAGAATATTCATCTCCTTCTTTCCGACATCGTTTGTGCCGACATGCACTACCACTTCCGGATGTTCACCTTCGCCCTTGAGGATTTTTCTGCACTCTGTCCGTGACATCCTGGATCCTGGCACCAGGAAGGCAGCACACCATCCTCGCATCCCGTCTGTTGCCACAGAAACCCCTGTCCGTACCTCTCACAATGGAGTCTCCCACTACAATGGCGTTGCCTGCCTTAGGCCTTTTTGGTTTTGGCTCAACAGCCCTATTCGCATCGCAAGCCAGTCCGCCGCTCAGTGTAAACACGTCTTCTGTCCCAACAGTTTCTAAGCGGGTGATCCTGTTCACAAGAGGTACAACACCCGGGACGTTGGCATTCCATGCTTCCCTCCCTTTCTCACCGTCTCCCACCTTCTCTCTTCCAGTACCTTAGGTGTAACAATCGTACTGTAGGACTTGTCGAGGAACGACTCCGTTTCTCGGCCGAACCGGAGGTCATCCACTTGCTTCTCCAGTTCCCCAACACGGCCCTTCAGGAGCTCTACCTGGATGCACTTCTCGCATTTGTAGCAGCCAGAGGCACCAGCGGTGTCCTTGACCTCCCACATACTGCAAGCATCGCACTGAATCAGCTTGCCTGACATCTCCTTCTTTCGTCTCTACCTCTCAAGCGTATTGCGTGGTCTCCTCTCCTAAGACTCTCGAGCTAAAGACTCACACTTCCCTCACAAGGCCGCTCACTCACTGCCGCTCGCTAAGAGCCGTCTTGCTTAAATTGACGGATAAATTGCCTGATTTACAAATTTACAAACAAAATTCCTCAGTTTTCAACTGTTTTCCCGGCACTGACTCACTTCTCTCCTCCCACTCGGGCTAGAGCCAATCAGTCGTATCTCTTGCTAATCCCCTGCTGCTGTTGCTCCCAAATCTACAGCAGTTCAAGGTAAAAGGACATAACTTGTCAAATTAATAATGGGACTAATGGATTTCACAGTTATATAGACAAGTGGTACATCAACATTAAACAAAGGAAGGATGCAATGTTCAGCTCAGATATCCAGAGTGGTTCAGTTCAGTTAACAGATACAATGTTGAAATAGGCCCTTTGGCCTACCGAGTCCACGCCGACCAGCGATCCTCGCACATCAACACAATCCTACACACACTCGGGGCAATTTTATCAAGCCAATTAGCCTACAAACCTTACGCCTTTGGAATGTGGGAGGAAACCGGAGCTCCCGGAGAAAACCTACGCGGGTCACAGGGAGAACGTGCAAACTCCGTGCAGATAGCACCCGTAGTCAGGATCGAACCCGGGTCCCTGGCACTGTAAGGCAGCAACTCTACCGCTGCGCCACCGTGTGTCCAACCACCGCATATCCAGGGCAAAAATGAATAAGAGCCAACAATTAGGCAGCAAAATAACAGGTGCAGCTTTGCAGTGGGGAAGGTTAGAACAATATCAGCTGAAAACATGTTTATCTTGACAGAGGCAGAAGAGCACAGTGACGCCGTGGCAATTAAGAAGATTCACTCGCTTTCACATTTGTTGGTGATGTAATTTCTCATTGTATTTCATAATAGAATAATCCATCACTTTTAATTGGTAATGTGGTTAATTAAATTTTTATCTAGAGATCGTTATTTATTCCCGCTATATTATGTCTCAATTTTCAATTTGTTTAATATTTCTCCACCGCAAATGGAAGTATTTACAATCTGAGTAGTAATACTGAACAGCGGGTACCTTCCTCTACTTTTCGTTTTAATGATGCCACTACACACTGAGCAAGGTAATCATGCTTGCTAAAACCCAGTGTCGGTCCATTTCTGCTCCAGATGGAAGTCAGCTGCAGCGGTGGTCGTTTTATGCTGCCGTTTGCACAAAGCACATCTGTGCCGCAAACATTCTCTGATGGAGCACTGTGATACCAGATGGTTTGTCAAAGCAACGCCCCAGCATCAAGCCATCGCTTCTGTAATTCAGTTGCTTTTTACTTGTTTCAGTTCGTTGACATTTCTGAAACAATAGAATCATTCAAGGGCCTGTTTCCTTGTACATAGAATGTACAAGGAAACAGGCCATTGCCCACACCGCCCAACATGTCTCATCTGCACTAGTCCCACCTGCCCACGTTCATCCCTTATCTCTCCAACCCTGTCCTATCCAAGTACTTATCTAAATGTTTCTGAAAAGTGATAATACCTGCCTCAACTACCTCCACAGCAGCTCGTTCCATACACCCATCATCCTTTGTGTAAAAAAGTTCATAAGGTCATAAGTGATAGGAGTAGAATTAGGCTATTTGGCCCATCAAGTCTATTCCGCCATTCAATCATGGCTGATCTATCTCTCCTTCCTAACCCCATTCTCCTGCCTTCTCCCCATAACCTCTGACACCTGTACTAATCAAGAATCTATCTATCTCTGCCTTAAAAAATATCCACTGATGGCCTCCATAGCCTTCTGTGGCAAATTAATTCCACAGATTCACCACCCTCTGACTAACAACATTTCTCCACATCTCCTTCCTAAAAGAACATCCTTTAATTCTGAGGCTATGACCTCTAGTCCTAGACTCTCCCACTAGTGGAAACTCCCTCTCCACATCCACCTGCAACCTGCCCGTGTTCACCCCATATCTCTCCAAACCTGTCCTCTCCACGTACCTGTCTAAATGCTTCTTAAACATTGCGATAGTTCCAGCCTCAACTAGCTCGTTGCATACATCCATCACCCTTTGTGTAAAAAAGTGACTGCTCAGTTTCCTATTAAATCTTTCTTCCCTCACCCAAAACTCATGTAGAGCGTAGAGAAGATGGTTATAAAGTTGTACTTTGTGTAACGTTAAAGCAAGTGAAGGTATCGTATATATGCAGGGCTACTGATTAATACTGACTAAATGAATCAAACTCTTTTTATTAAAGAGAATGAATCGGATTTTTAAGCAGCCTTTTGGAGAGGTAGGATTTTGAAATTCTATTCATTTTCAATTAGGAGCACTGCTGGAGAATTACACTACAATTAGGAGAACTTCTGCTTAATGATATGAGAAGGTGATTTTTTTTCTAATAGGTATTGTATTAAATTCTTTAATTCTCTTTATACATCAGTGGCAATGCTTCCAAATTGGTCAGGTTAACTAGAAAATATTCAATTGAATATTTTGTTGAAGACATAAATAACCGTTTAGTGTGTGGGTTGATGAGACTAGAGGCATCATCTCAATAAGAGGTGGAAAATTAAATAATTCATGTATAATGAAAGGAAATAAGATTTTTTTTGGAGAATGTTCTAGAAAGAAATTTGAATGCCTGAAGAAGGGGCTCCACCCGAAATATCACCTGACCATGTTCTCCAGAGATGCTGCCTGACCTGCTGAGTTACTCCAGCATTTGGTGTCCATTTATATATTTGAATTTCATTGCTTGGACTTTCTGGCTTACATTCTTCATCTCATCGTGATATTGTTGAATTCTCCGCAGAAACCTTGGAGAAATATTGTGAATTGCTGTTTATGTTTGGTTGTTGTGGACGTTACGGACCAGATCAGATTTTAAAAGACTGCCATAATTGTCCACGTGGTGAGCTACCCTCTACAGGCACTGCATATCTTTAGACTTTTACTTTAGACTTTAGAGATACAGTCCAGTCCTTTGGCCCACTGAGTCCATGCTGACCAGCGATCACCCAGTACACTAGTACTATCCCACACACTAGGGACAATTTCCGGAAATTCTGGGGAAAACATGCGCGGTCACGGGAAGGACGTACAGACTCCGTACCGACAGCACCCATAACCAGGATCCAAGCCGGGTCTGTGGCGCAGTAAGGCAACAACCCTATCACTGCACCCCTGTGTTGTCCCTGAGTGGAGATCTTGTGTGGAGATATTTTGGAGAAGGTTTTAAGACAAGCTTTTAGATATTGATTTTTTTGATATGTGAACCAAGTAACAATGAGGGAGGGAAATAAATGTCCAAGTCAGGATAATGGGTGAAGTCAAGTCAAGTCAATTTTATTTCTATAGCACATTTAAAAACAACTCTCGTTGATCAAAGTGCTTTACATTGGTGCAGATACTAACATGCTACAAACAGTGGTACATCGATCAACAATATATACATAGATACATACAAACAGCGCTCCCTCAGAGGACCTCAAGAAAGACTTGAGAGTAGAAATAAGTTTTAAGTCTGGACTCGATAGAGGGGGCAGTTCTGATGGGAAGAGGGATGCTGTTCCATAGTCTAGGAGCTGCAACCGCAAAAGCGCGGTCGCCCCTGAGCTTATGCCTGGACCGCGGGATGGTCAGTAACCCCAAGTTGGCCGATCTGAGGGACCTGGTGAAGGGGTGTACTTGTAAATGCTCCCTCTATCCTTCCAGGAGCTGCAGCTCATGGGTTTAAGAGGTACCACCATGAAGCCTTGAGGAATTGCTCAGAGGAGTTCACGTTGATGAAGTACATATTAATGTGTGATGAATTGGACCCCAGGCTTAACTGCAGATGGACTTGGCAAAGGCCTAGGCTCCTTGTTCCACAACTCAATAAGGTCATGACCCCGTCTGAAGAAGGGACCGACCCAAAACGTCACCTCTAGATTCTAGGGCGGTACGGTGGTGCAGCAGTAGAGTTGCTGCCTTTCAAGGCCAGAGACCCGTGTTCGATCCTGACTATGGGTGCTGAAGGGCCCCGACCTGAAACATCGCCTATAGAATCTGCAGAAGGCCCCCGACCCAATACAGCATCAAGGGAGGGAATGGACACGTTTAGTTTAGTTTGTTGCCACGTGTACCAAGGTACAGTGAAAGCCTTTGTTGCGTGTGAAAGGAGAAGTGGTGGTTCGGGTTGGGACCCTTCTTCAGACTGATTGAAGTAGGGAGAAGAAAGTTGGAGAAGAAGGGTGTGGGCGTGACAAAGCCTGGCAAGTGATAGGTGGAAACAGGTGAGCCAAGTTTAAATTGGCAGATGGGTGCAGTAAGAAGGAGGGTCCCAACCCGAAACGTCACCCATCCTTTTTCTCCAGAGGCTGCCTGACTTGCTGAGTTACTCCAGCACATTGTGTCTATCTTTGGTATTTAACCAGCATCTTCAGTTCTTTGTTTCTACACTAGTCAACATTGACAGACTTGCTCATTTTCCTTCTTCAGCACTGGTTCATTCGCAGTTTTTTTTAAAATCACTGTCATGAACTGTGGAATGAAGGCATGCAGCAATCTCCATGCACTGTGTTGAGGGGATGCACACATCCCTGTTTAACCAGCATCATTATCCACTGGTTTCCTGCATTCCTTAGGGAATTGTGCAGCCTTTTCCAAGCGCCGCGGTAAGACCTGCCATGAGTTTCTGATACACAGAAATAAAGCACTGAAGAAAAAGCCCTGAATCAAACATAGCAAAACCCTTTCTCAAAATTACTGGTTGTTTGTAAAATACAACCCTAAAATGTGACACTCAGGAAACCTTTGACCTCCCCACCTTTGACCTCCCCATCCGGGTGCCGAAGACCCACCCGGGTTCGTTCCCGACTGCGGTTGCTGTCTGTACGGAGTATGTACGTTCTCCCCCGTGACCGCGTGGATTTTCTCCGAGATCTTCAGTTTCCTCCCACACTCCAAAGACAGACAGGTATGTAGGTTAATTGGCTTGGTGTATGTGTAACTTGTCCCTAGTGTGTGCAGGATAGTGTTAATGTGCGGGGATCGCTGGTCGGTCGGTGCGGACTCGGTGTATCTCTCCTGATTCAGAAACAATTTCTTCTCAGGCAACGGAATCATCCTACAACATCCTCGGACTATCTTTGTTTGGACTTTACTGGACTTTATCTTGCACTAAACGTTGTTCACATTATTCCCTTTATCATGTATCTGTATACTGTGGATGGCTCAATTGTAATCATCTATTGTCACTTACCTGGAAGGAGATGCGTCTTTTCTCCATGTCGCATCTTTGCCCCCCCACCCCCTCGCGACCTACCAACTGGATTGGCGCGGCCTTTCCTACCGGAGACCGGCACAGAGCTCAGCTGCAGGCGCAGCGCGGAATTACCATCGCGGAGCGGGACGATCCCTTGCTGCGGATCGCCAGTGTTGGAGCTCCGGGGTGTTGGGCCTACTGACTTTAACATCGTGGAGCTGTGATTTGCGGAGCTTCCAGCTGCGGGCGCGGCGTTGACTTTAACATCGCGGAGCGAGGGATCGCCAGTGTTGGAGCTCTATCCAGCTCGGCCTGTGGATTTTGGAAACCGCGGTCTCCGGTAAGAAACGGCCGATTCGGAAGCTCCAAGCCGCAGAGTGTGTTCCGCCGTTCCGACGCCGGAGTTTCGATCATCCCGGAGAAAGGGCCAGTACATCTAGGCCCCGACCAAGGGTGAACAAAGAGGAAGATGACTGAACTTTATTGCCTTCCATCACAGTGTGAAACGTTGATTCTGCTGTGGTGGATGTTTATGTTAAACTCTATTGTGTGTTGTGTTCTTTTTATTCGTATGGCTGTATGGTAACTCAAATTTCACTGTACCAATTGGTGCATGTGACAATAAATGTGCACTTGAACTTGAACCTATCCATTCCCCTCATGATCTTATACACCTCGATAAGATCACCCCTCAAGGAATGTTGTCCTAGCCTGCCCAACCTATCCCTTTAGCTCAGGCCTTCATGTCCTGGCAACATCCTCGTAAATCTTCTCTCGTAAATCTTTTCAGATATCCTCATTCAGGGTTGTTTAGTTTAGTTTAGTTCAGAGATACAGTGCGGACACAGGCCCTTCGGCCCACCGACCCCAGCAATCCCCGCACACTAAAACTATCCTACGCACTAGGGATAATTTACAATCATACCAATCCAATTAACCTACAAACCTGTACGACTTTGGTGTGTGGGAGGAAACCGAAGATTCCGGAGAAGCCCCACGCAGGTCACGGGGAGAACGTACAATCTCCACCAATGGGACAGTGGGCCGAAGGGCCTGTTTCCCCACTATATCTCTAAACTAAACAAATGTTTTTAAAAAATCGTACGGCTGGCAGGACTTATTATGAAAGCCTTGGGATACTGTAACTATGTCTTGACTGCCGGTAGTTTGGGATGAAGCTGGTTCTCTATCCGAGTTCTCCTGGGGGTGAATGTATCTGCTAGTTATGCACCATTTATGTCAGAGTGCAGAAGCATACTGTGTGATTACAGTGTCACTCTGGAGTACAATACCAATCTTACACTTAAAAAAAAGATCATTAAAACCACCAGAAAAAAATTGAGATGAGATTAAAGCAAGTTTCAAATAAAAAAACTATATGTTTTAAAGTGCAATTTTACCTCTAGCCAAACTGAAACATTGCTTTTTGACAAATTTAGCTCAGTGCCCACATTTGATGGAGATCAAATTTTAACATTCTTTTAAGGAGTGCCTTGAGCCATTCAATCCTGCTGTCAGTTAACTCAGGGGAGATTAATGGTGACCGAACCTTAACAGCTCCAGTGGTCGCATTTCTTTCCATAGCAACGGGAGAAGGCCATTCGGGTGATCGTTCACGTGCTGTCCTTATAAATGAGTTCCTGGTCCACTGCCTTTCCAGCACGTACCCAGTTATTATTGAAACTGCTCCCTTCACTCCTTTGGACATTACATTCCAGACTGCTGCAGTATAAAGATTGTTCTTGTCCCCCCCCCCCCCCCCTTCTTGGCATTTGATCAATTACTTTAATCCATTTTGTGTGATTATTGTTTCTCCTGCCAATTGAAACATTTTTTCCCCCAATTTACTCCACAAGGTGGTTTCACAGTGGCGCAGTGGTAGAGTTGCTGCCTTACAGCGCCAGAGACCCGGATTCGATCCCGACTATGGGTGCTGTCTGTACGGAGGTTGTACGTTCTCCCTGTGACCTGCGTGGGTTTTCTTCGAGATCTTCGGTTTCCTCCCACACTACGAAGACGTACAAGTATGTAGGTAAATTGGCTTGGTAAATATAAAAATTGGCCCGAGTGTGTAGGATAGTGTTAATATGTGGGGATTGAAGGGCCTGTTTCCGCACTGCATCTCTTTTTTAAAAAAAAGGCAGGAAACATGTTCCCGATGTTGGGGGAGTCCAGAACCAGGGGCCACTGCTTAAAAATAAGGAGTAAGCCATTTAGAACGGAGATGAGGAAACACTTTTTCACACAGAGAGTTGTGAATCTGTGGAATTCTCTGCCTCAGAGGGCGGTTGTCTGGATACTTTCAAGAGAGAGCTAGATAGGGCTCTTAAAGATAGCAGATTCAGGGGATATGGGGAGAAGGCAGGAATGGGATTCTGATTGGGGATGATCAGCAATGATCACATTGAATGGCGGTGTTAATCCTGGCTAAATTGGACTAGTCATGACTTCAAAATGGGGTTAAGTGTCAGGGCTTGCTGGGAGATTTGGTCAAATTGGGATTGCTCTGCAGAGCTGAAACAGGCTGCGAGAGGTGCCAGAGAGTCTGGAACTTAGATACAATTCATATGCAAAGAATAGGAAGCCCTGCAAGCCTTGTCAATCTGATACCAAATGCATAGAATGGATTGGGTGGTTGCAAACTAGATATACATTTTGTAAATAGCTTGTAAATAATGTTTGCAGAATCTGACTCTGCTGGATGTTTATTGGATGGGGTGTTGAGCCTTGTCTGAGAGTTCTGTTAATCAGGGTAAATGTTTCAAAAGTTGACTTCATCTCGAAGTCCGTTGTGAATACAATGTATTGAACTGTTGTATCATTGGGTTAGGGAAATGTCTGTTATGTATGGGGTTAATCGATATCTGTAATTGGGTGATTGAAAGGCAACCCCCGTGTGGTTCGGCCCTCAGGTTCGCGGGGCATATAAAAGGCCGTGATCACGAGGCTCAAGGTCGATCTTCTGGAGAACTTCTGGAGTGTCTCTGTCTGAGCGAGGCCTAGAGGACTTGAACAGATAGACACAGGGATCGAACCCACGGTGGGATAGGTACAGTGTGTGATCTGTGACGCGCTTTTGGTAAAATAACATTTAGTTAATTCGTGCTTGATTCAGTGTTTTTACTGAAACTAGACTGGGGGGAAGATCAAAAACGAGCAATTATCATTGGGGGCTCGTCCGGGATCTCTAAAGACCCCCAAACACCAGTTTGCGATCGAGGGTGTTGAGCTGGTTCGATCGCGGGTGCAGAACTTGGGCCGACGGTGCGGTTTGCGCACTCATTTTCGGCACCTTGTGAGTTGGAGCAGATCGATCTTTCGCGAGCTTGGAAAGGGTCTAAACGAGATCATTAGAACAGGCTCTGCAGAGGGTAGTGAGGGGAGCAGAGAAGATCATTGGCGTCTCCCTACCCTCGGTACAAGAACTGTTCCTGAGCCGCAGTCGGAAAAAAGCCCAAAAAATTGCTAAGGACAAACTGCACCCCCTCCACATACACCTGGATCTCCTGCCATCAGGCAAGAGATATCGCAGCATCAAAGCCCGGACTACAAGACTGATAAACAGCTTCCTGCCATATGCTGTGAGGCTGCTAAACAGCCACTCTGTACTCACAGTCACTTGATTCTGCGGCTTGGCACGGACACTATAATAACTGGCACTGGCCACTTCGATAACTGGCACTGGCCACTCAAATCAGCCACCCCGGACATGTTTATGATTGGTCTTACTGTATTTTAACGTTGTTTGTATCTATTTTAACTTATACTGTTCCATCAGGGACTGGATTGTTTTTAGTGTTGTTATTATTATTTGTGAAATGTTTTAAACGTCATGTGCGATGCTCCGGTATTCCCTGGGAAACGTCTTTTCGTTTTGCACTGCACAACTGTTGCTTGCAAGATGACAATAAAGGAATTGAATTGAATTGAATTGAGTCTAGCAAGCACGGGGGAGTGATTAGCATGCCTTTGGGTTGGAGGCCCATAAAAATAAGCCGAGTTTAGAGGCCTTAGCAGGGTAGGCCTGGGGGTGTAGGCCTGAATTTGTCGTAGTTGGGCAGACTGCAGCTGCCTTTAACGAGAGCCGAGCGCGCTTCATAGGGTGTGGGGTGGCCCAAGGGTAAACCTGGTATCCGAATTCGGTGGGATATTAAAGACAGGTTCTATCGTTGATCGCTGCCGGGAGCGTGAATTGGAAAGCTGCGCTTTGAAAGACGGCATCGATAAGTCACAGCGCGAAGCGGCGAGGCGCTGGATCCTCGGTCATTAGCAGAGAGGTGTGTCTGTGTGCAAGTATCTAAGCCCTGTTCGATGGACGAGGAGCTTCGACAGTACTGGGCTTGAATAAACTAGGTATAGATTGGCCGGAATACTCTAGTTTGTTCAAGGAATTCAAATTGGGCAATTCAGCTTATTCGGGAGCCCACGTAGTAATACGATACGCACTTAAATTTTTGGAGTTCTAGATCAGTCGTGTTTTCCAAATTTGCAGCGAAATTTCCAAATACTGGACTTCATATTGAGGTTCTGTGCAAGGTGGGATTCGAATCCCTGCATATAGGACTTCGAAGTTGGTGCATGTCCGTGATCGATTCCGAATAGTGGCTGATCCGCAGTGAGTAGTAAACCTCTGATTGTGGGGTTTAATACCTGGTAGCGAAGAGTACCTGAATCTGTCCACTTGAGGAAAAGTAACCCGAAGAGTGAAGGGTACCCCTAATTCTGTCGAACTTTGAGAGGAGGGATAAAGGCCCCCCTATAGATGTCCAGTCTTAGCAGAGGGATAGTAGAATTCGGGAGGAAAAGTAATAATTTAAGGGGATAGTACCCCTTGGCGAAGGGAAAATCTTCGGAATCAGGGGAAGAGGCTCACTGTGTGATAACAGCGTGACGCGGCGTCGAGATTGAGTGTTCGTGAATTGTGCGCTAATGCTTTAGATAATTTTGTAAATTATAAAAAGCTTTTTTTTTTTAATTTATTTTAATAGAAGCAATTGTACAAGGAGAAAGTAATCGACATAACAGTTATACAATTTTCGTACAGCTTCAATTTTAACATTTTATAAACTAATAACTGAATAGGAAAAAAAGAAAAAGGAAAAAAGGGAAAGAAAGACAAAAAGAAAAAGAGAAGAAAGAATTTCGAGAAAGACACGAAATAGAAAAAAGAAAAACCCCAGAACTAACGAAGAAGTGAAAGAAGCGGAGATATATCCCACTGCCCTTCCATACGCCCGCTCACCCAACCCTAGCGTCGGTTTTGAGTTTGTGTTCAACCATTATGTTGTTAAAGAAATTCAATAAGGGGAGACCATATTTTGGAAAATTGATCTGGTTTGTCAGTCAAGACAAGCCTTATTTTTTCTAGATGTAGTGTCTCGGTCATTTCTGTGATCCACATCTTCACTGTGGGGACTGTTATCTTTTTCCAGAATTTAAGTATAAGTTTTTTCGCAGTTATTAAACCGTAGTCAAGGAAGCGTCTTTGAGAAATCGTTAGATTAGGGCAGCCCTCTGACATTCCTAATATTATTAGTTTTGAATCTGGCTCCAATTGACTTTTAAGTGTTTTAGAAATGATATTGAATATTTCCGTCCAGAAGTTTGTGTTTTTATACAGGATACAAAAGAATGAGTTTGGGTGGCTTCTTGAAAGTGACATTTATCACAAAGAGGAGAGACAGTTGGGAAGATCTTGTTCAACTTGATCTTTGAGTAGTATAACCTATGCAATACTTTAAATTGTATCAGGCAGTGCCTGGCATTTAAAGAACAGTAGTGTATGTATTGTAGGCTTTCCTCCCATATATCTTTCGAAATGGGTAAACCCAGCTCGTCCTCCCATGCTCGCCTATAAATCTCAGAGGGTGGGGTGTCAATATTTAGAAGGGTATTATAAATGTAAGATATCAACTTACTTGTATCAGCATGTCTATTCAAACAATTGTCTAATATATCTGGACCCATAAGAGGACAGTCTTGTGTATATGTTTTCACGTAATCTCGGATTTGAAGATATCTAAAAAAATTATTGGCATTCAAGGTCATATTTCTCCTGTAGTTCTTGAATAGAGGAGAGAGTCCCCTTCTTATAGAGGTCTCACACAGTATTGATTCCCAGGTTCTTCCATTGAACAAACACCACATCTAAAGTAGACGGTTTAAACCAGGGATTATTTGTAAAAATAGCTTTCTGTATTGTAATCCGGATTTTGTAAATATTTCTGTCTGTAAATAAATAAGTAGAATAATTAGAAGTTAAGATTTAAAACTTGTACTTGTCTAATAGTCCGTGGACCGTCATTGTATTGGTGCTAATGTAGGTATGTTACAATACTTACCTTAAGCGGCGCTGCAGTTTTGTCACTGCCCGTGTGCGTGACTTTGGCGCCGTTGAGAGGGGGGGCGGGTTTAAAATGCGGTATTTCGGAAGCCTATTCAAATCGATTTTGAACAGGCTATTTAATTGATGAAGAAAAATCGCTTTGACTGCCGTTCTCTGGAATTATTTTTAAACTGCGCTTACTAATTTAATTACTGTAGTAAATTAAAAATCATCTTCTAAAGCTGTGAACGCCAACAACGGGACGGACCTCACGTAGGGGACAAGGCAAGGTACACAGTTTATTTTTTCATTAAAAAGTGCTTCTTTAAATAATTTTGTAAAGATTTCAAAAATTTAAATCCATAATTTTTGAATTTTTGTACAGAAAACAAATGAGTACGCTATAGTAGCTTCTTGATATTGACATTTATCACAAATTGATGATACATTTGGGAAAATTTTATTGATTTTAGTTTTGGAATAATATAATCTATGTAAAATTTTAAATTGTATTTAAGTGTGTCTTACATTAATCGAACATTTATGCACGTTTAATAAATATTCATTCCACCTTTCCTTTGAAATTTTAATAGCTAATTCTTGCTCCCAGTCTCTTCTAATACCTTCCGTAGATGGTATTTCTACATTTAAAATAATATTATACAAATATGATATTAAGTTTGCTGATTCAGCTTTTATCTGCATTGCTTCATCCAATACATCTGTTGAGGTATTATGATGATCTTTTGTATATTTTTTCAAATAGTCACATATTTGAAAATATTTAAAATATTGATTATTTCCGAGTTTATATTTTATTTGTAATTGTTGGAATGATAGTAATTTTCCAGTTTCGTACAAGTCACCGAACGTTTTAATTCCTAGTCTATCCCATTGTATGAAAGATTTGTCTGTAATAGAGGGATTAAATGAAGGGTTATTAATTATGGGAGATAAAAGCGATAAATTTCTTAATTTTAAATTTTGTTTTATATGTTTCCAAGTTCTGATTGTGCTATGTATAATTGGGCTTTTGTTATAATTTATGTTATTCAGTTTCATTGGTGAGAGAAGGATCGCTCCAATGTTTCCAGAGGAGCAGTCCTCTCTCTCCATTACAATCCAGTCCACTTGCTGGGCAGAGTTGTCCATCAGTTGAATCATATTTTTAATATTTACTGACCAATAGTAATACATGACGTTAGGGAGTGCTAAGCCCCCTAATACTTTAGCTTTGTTCAAGTGTGTTCTTTGTATTCTATGTGATTTATAGTCCCATATAAAATTCGTAATGTCTGAATCCAGTTTTTTTTTAAACTTCTTTGGTAGGTATGTAGGAATCGATTGAAATAGGTATAAAATTTGTGGTAAAAATCATTTTTATTGCATTTATTCGGCCTATTAAAGACATCGGGAGCGTTTTCCAAAATTTAATTAGTGTATTTAATTTATTAAGTAAGGGATCAAAATTTGCTTTAAACATGCCTTGATATGTTCTAGTGATTTCGATTCCCAAGTATTTAAATTTTTCTGTAGCTATTTTAAAAGGGAATTTTAAAAGATGTGTTGAGTCTTTGGGTTTTATTGACATAATTTCACTTTTATTCCAGTTTATTCTATATCCAGAAAAGGATCCAAAATCCTCAATTAAGTTTAATATATTTGGTATAGTAATTTGAGGTTTTGTAATATACAGTAATATATCATCCGCGTATAAAGATATTTTATTATTTGAATATTTAGTATTATATCCATGGATATCTGGGTGTGTTCTAATTTGTTCTGCTAACGGTTCAATTATGAGAGCAAACAACTGTGGTGATAATGAGCATCCTTGTCTATTTCCCCTTGATAGTTGAAATTTCGAGGATAATATGTTATTAGTTAATATTCTAGCTGTAGGTTTATTATATAATAGTTTAATCCATAAAATAAAATTATCTCCCAGTTGGAATTTTTGTAATACTTTATCCATATAATTCCATTCTACTTGGTCAAGTGCTTTTTCAGCGTCCAACGAAATGATTGATAATTCTTGTTCTTCAGATTTATGTGAATGCATTATATTGAGTAGACGTCTCATATTATTAGATGAGTATCTTTTAGGGATAAACCCAGTCTGGTCTGGGAATATTAGTTTGCTAATATATTTACTTAATCTTCTAGCTAGTGTTTTCGCTAATATTTTTTGATCTGTGTTTAACAATGCTATAGCTCTATATGAACCCGGTTCTTCTATATCTTTGTCTTTTAAAATTAAACTGATACCCAAAGCAGAATGGATTACCTTCGGAACAACGGAAGATAGTCCAGAACTAAATGTGTTCCAAAATTAATTAATAGACTATGGGTTAATAACTGGAAAAAAGTTAATCCTAAAATTCTGGAAAAACACTCCAATACCAACTATAAACATGTGGATTTCAAATATGTTCGAAACATTACACCTAGAAGAGATAAGACTCCTCCTGGCAGGTAAACCAGATCACTTCCACCTGACGTGGTCTGCATTTATAGAATTATTACAAGTATAGGGTGCAAAAGTACTTAAAAAAAAACAAAAAACGAGGTCTGGTAAGGGGGGATGAAAGCCGGAGAGTTGGTATGTCCCATTTGCGTGATGCTTACATAAAAGTGTTTTTTTTTTTTTCTCTTTTCCCTCTTTCTCTTTTTTCTTCTTTTTTAGGGTCTATTTCTTAACTCTTTCCTTTTGGGTTTAATTTCTTTCTTATAGGGTCTTTGTCTTTTTTTTTTTGTCACGTTTTTTACACCTTCACTTTCTTCTTTCTCTCAATCTTATCCTTCCCCTTTATTAGTGTAGAAAATAAACGGAGTACATTAATTGTAATAAGATATATGTGATGAGTACTAGTGTAATTGGTTGTAATGTAATGTACTTCTAATAAAAAAAAAAAAAAAAAAAAAAAAAAATTATTATTATTATTTTTTTTTTAAGTGCTTCTTAGGATACCTTTAATCAAAATTTCACGTTGCGAGAAGGTGACTTATTCCCCATATGAACCGGCAATATTTTTCCTGGGGTTTAAATTCACCGCAAATGCAACGTTCCAATTGATCGCGTTCCAGAGAATCTCACTCACAAGATGATTTAAATGGCCATTAATTTACGGGAATTAAACATTAAATTCCTTCCATTTGGCCTATAAATTAATGACAATGACATTAAAAAATCATGTTATATTGTGAATTCTTGTGTGAATGTTATTTGGACACTTAGGCTATTTAAAAATGTTCATCTTTTCTTAAGAAATTGATAGATGTTTAGATCTAGTAATTGAATTTTGTAATTAGCTACAATTGGGTAACTAACTACTTATATGCTTTAATTTCAGGTCATTCAAGTAAGATTGTTTCATATTTGTTTCAGAATACTTCAATCTATAATAACTGAAAATTTCTTTCAGTTCTCTTAATTTTTAAGAAATTTATGGGCTTTTGACTGTCCTCGATCACAGCTTTTGTGTTAAGTCAATGGAAAAGCAATAGGGAAGAAGATGCTAATTTCCGAGTATGAAAATGGCCATAACTTTTTTAATACTGAAGATATGAAAGTGAATTAGGTGTTAAATTAAACTTCTTTTTATGCTTTATCTGATGGGATAAATTGCAGACTTGATTTTTACAATCTCAAAATTTTGTAACATTGCTAGCTAATGTGAATGTTTACAGGTTGGATTTAAAACGAAGCGAGAGCGTGTTTGATTTGGGTATTTGCTGTGTTTAACTTATAGTTGTAGTGTTTAATTTCGATATACGTATTCGGCTAAGATTGTTCTGGAAATCCGAGTTGGGGCGGTTCGAGCTGTACTGCTTCGCATGCTGCGTCGAGGGGAGGGAGTCATCTCACTGATTGACTGTACCACTCTACTGTTTTTTTATAATTGCTGTTTTTTTTTTTTTTTTTCTTCTTTTCTTTTCCCTTTTTCCTTCCGCCCACAATATTTAATATGTAAAATAATATGTGATTCTGTTCCATTCTGTTTGTAGTTTGTTTGGTTGTTTGTTTGTTTTTTTGCACACAGTCCGGGAGCATTGCCACTTTTCATTTCACTGCACATCTCGTATGTGTATGTGACAAATAAACTTGACTTGACTTGATTGATTGCGCTACAAGGAGGATTGATTTAAGTGGGGTTTACTGTACGATTATAGTTTGTATCGGGGCGTGTTTTAAGTTGCCGATAGTCGGGGAATATTTTCATTTTTCATTTTTGATTAGTCTTGTGACGCGGGTTGAGTTTATTTGCTTGTGCCACTTTAGGTTACTTAAAAAGAGCTGCAAGTGGGAGTCAGAACCTTTGTTTAAAATTTGAAAGCCGCGTTTGTAATCCAACTGATTAGGGAGTTGGGAGGTTGAATAATTCAACAGGAATGACTGGACGACAGTCTAGAGGAGGTGTTCATTGTAGGATCAGTACCTATTGTGAGAGGAAGATTCCATTGACTTTGGAGTCTGGGAAGCGAAGCTAGAGGAAGAGGTGTTAGTGTTTGAGAACCTTTAATTCACGTTGGGTTTTGTCCATTGTTCCGCGATGGGGAATGTTGTTGAGAAGGATCAATCAAATAGATTGGGCAGTCTGATAAGGATAATTTGCGGAGAGCTTCCACACGAATCTGAGAGACTGAGGGGATTATCGGGGAAATTGAATCCACTTTTAAAAGACAGGATTTGGCCAGAGGGAGGAGTAAAATTCTTGATAGGAATAAACTATGTAGAAGGAATCATTAGGGATTATGGGAATAGTGAAGAAGCAAACAAATTGATTCAGATGTGGATTCTTCACTAGGAGGAAGATAAATAAAGAAATTGTTTTGATGTCCACCTTAACAATGGAGCTTTCTAAATAGATAGGAGAGGAAAATATACCTGATCCTTCTCAAGATATTCCGAAGCGGGAACAAGGGAAATTAATAACCCAAAAACAAGAGCAAGAGTAGGAGAGTGTCTTGTCTACTAAAAGAGAGACTGCTGAGACGGCTCTTAAAGGCAAGGTGCCAGTGGGAGCTAAGTCGGGTAAATCGGGTGAGGATGAGAAAAGGGTTGTACCCCTTGAAGAGAACAAAGTAATACATTGGGCAGAGTTTTTTGGGATAAATGAGGAATTAGATATAGAGCCACAGGATCCGCCAGAAAACTCATGTTCAGTAGTCTGAGAAATTGTACGCAGGTTGCGAGAGAGGCACCAGGGAGGGGTCAGCGTTAACTTTGGCTCCTCCCCCTAAATTTGAATCTAGCATGGAAACATCGAGAAAGGACTTTCTGTCCCCTGGGATTGCCCCACGGGTGGAAGACAGTAGTAAGGGAAACCCAGGAGCTAGGAGGAAAGATTCGTCAACATGGGTGCCAAAGCCGAATAAAAATTCTAGCAGTGAAAAATTAAAAGATGCCTTCTTGAGATATAAGAGTAACACGGGTGGCCTTCCAGGGGGCGAGATAAAGGGGGAATATGAATGGGATGATCCAGAAATAAATAGTATTATGGCAGCAGAACGGATCACCACGGAGGAGAGTTTAGAAAGAAACCCCCGGAGACAGTATTTGTGCAGGGGAATGCCTGCTTCAGGTGTGAATGAGCCCCAGGTCACAGACAATCCAGTGCCAAGGCAGCCGGGTCCTGTAGTAGCAAGAAGGTTAGAGGTACAGATAAAAGAGATCAGAACAAGTGTGGACAAATTAGAAGAAGACCTTAAGGCATGGATAGACCTCCCATTTACGGAACCATCCTTTCCTAGGTTTGGTTGGCGAGGCTGTGGGACAGTTCGGCCCGATCAATGTTTCAACTGTGGAGGACTTGGGCACTGGAGTAGGTCTTGCCCCATGAGGGCACATCCCAGAGGAGGAAGGGGACAAAGGAGGAGGCAACGGGGTCGAGGAAACCAAGGTCCCAGTGACCCTGAAGGCAGAGGACAGGGACACTGGCAGGGGAATCGGGGAGACCAAGGGGAAGAGACAGACCACCGTCTAACCCACTTCAGTGGCTCTGACCTGCCAGTGAGTGACCATACTATTTAAAAATTTAAAAGGCGTCCTCTGCCTTAAGTGAAGTACTGTGACATCACCCCTCCCTGACTGGGAAAGACACTTCAACTGACTCTCAGAAAATTCTCAAGGAAGAAGGGAGGATGGAAAGTAATATAGTAGCAATAGACAATAGGTGCAGGAGTAGGCCATTTGGCCCTTCGAGCCAGCACCGCCATTCAATGTGATCATGGCTGATCATCCCCAATCAGTACCCCGTTCCTGCCTTCTCCCCATATCCCCTGACTCCGCCATCTTTAAGAGCCCTATCTAGCTCTCTCTTGAAAGTATCCAGAGAACCGGCCTCCACCGCCCTCTGAGGCAGAGAATTCCACAGACTCACAACTCTGTGAGAAAAAGTGTTTCCTCGTCTCTGTTCTAAATGGCCTACCCCTTATTCTTAAACTGTGGCCCCTGGTTCTGGACTCCCCCAACATCGGGAACATGTTTCCTGCCTCTAGCGTGTCCAAACCCTTAACAATCTTATATGTTTCAATAAGATACCCTCTCATCCTTCTAAACTCCAGAGTGTACAAGCCCAGCCGCTCCATTCTCTCAGCATATGACAGTCCCGCCATCCCGGTAATTAACTTTGTAAACCTACGCTGCACTCCCTCAATAGCAAGAATGTCCTTCCTCAAATTAGGGGACCAAAACTGCGCACAATACTCCAGGTCTCACTAGGGCCCTGTACAACTGCAGAAGGACCTCTTTGCTCCTATACTCAACTCCTCTTGTTATAAAGGCCAACATGCCATTCGCTTTCTTCACTGCCTGCTGTACCTCCCACAACCGGTCCGAAATTCTGAGTCCCTCACCATCTTCCAGTCCCGCCTCAAGACCCATCTCTTCACCTCTGCATACCCTTAGTCCCATGCTCCCCTCCCCTCTGTCTTACTGCTCTATTTTGTTTTGTTTATTCCTGACTCTCAATTGTAAAGCGACTTTGAGACCTGAAAAGCGCTATATAAATAAAATCTATTATTATTATTATTATTACCTGCATGCTTACTTTCATAGACTGATGAACACGGACCCCCAGATCCCGTTGTACTTCCCCTTTTCCCAACTTGACGCCATTTAGATGGTAATCTGCCTTCCTGTTTTTGATAACAAAGTGGATAACCTCACATTTATTCGCATTAAACTTCATCTGCCATGCATCTGCCCACTCCCACAACCTGTCCAAGTCACCCTGCATTCTCATAGCATCCTCCTCACAGTTCACACTGCCACCCAGCTAGGTGAGAAAGATACCAACTGCAGAATGAAAGAGGCATTAGGGAGAGAAAAATATAAATTTACTGCGCAGAAGGAATGGGAGGGGAAAAGAAGATATTGTACTAACGTATTGCTGATTTTTGTGCCTGCAGGATAATGGGTCAGCAAGAGACTGCCTGGGGAGTGAGGGAAAAAAGAACACACAGACCTCTAAGAGCAGGAGGAAAAAACTGAAGGTAATGTAGCTCCACAGGGAAAGGGTGACCAGCCGGGAGGAATTGACACTGTCCTGCCCCTTTAAAAACATTTAAGGAACCAGCAATCCCCACTCCCTGGCAACAGACACCATCGTTAAAAGGAGAAAGAAAGGACCTACCCTAGTGCCTCACCTTAGAACACCTGGCTACTAGAACGATAAAAGGAAGGATATAAGAAAGGAGGTTGAGAGACATCTCAAACATCTTCGAAGGGGAATAACATCAATGCCTTGCAATGACTTTTGGGACAGACCTTAGTCTGAAGAATTGTTTTCGAAGAAATTATTTCTCTGTAGTTTGGGGCAGAACACCTGAATTGCATTTAAATTATGGGATTTAGAAATAAATTTATAAATTTTGAATTCGGTCTCAAAATTGGGTGGCGGTGAAGTGGGAAGACTTTAAGAAAATTTTAGATCTGGAACAGACTTGGGGAATCTGACTTGGGACTAATTGGAGTTTTTATAATTAATTGTCTTTGTTTTTATCTCGTCCACCGAAAGGCAGACAAAGATGGAAAAGATTCTTCAAAGGGATCCAAGAAGGATGGAACTTGAAAAGATCTGGTAATATGGAATTACTTAGGGAATATGAGAGCTTAATTGAAATTAGGAGTGGAAATTGAAATAAAATTTGGGATTTAAAATAAGAGATGGAATTGGAATATGATTGGACATGGTCAAAAGAGGAACTGTGAGCAACAGGACTTCCCTTTAGGAGACCGGATTGAGATATTATCCAGTGGTTGTGAATATTATAAGAACAAGAACCCCAAGACAATGAAGCCAATTAGAAAAGAAATACCAAAATTTGACTCTGAATCTTGGATCCCAAGAATACCAGCAAAACTAGACAATGAGGCCAAGAGAATGGAATCAAATAAAGGACAATGAAGCCAATGGAATAAAAGCGAGAACCCCTAGACAGAGAACGAAGCCAATCTAGTCAAAGTTAGAGTAATAGTAAGAGTTGACATAGTAGGAGTAGATATAATAACCATTATGGTGGAGGGTTAGTATAGTACCTAGGGTTCATAGTAAGAGCATATAAGATAAGGGAAAGTGAAGGACAGACTTGGTCAACTGCAAGGGGGGAAACTTGGGTTGTATTGGAATAGCAGAGCCGATGTGTATTCGCCCGATAGAATTGAATTGTTTAACCCTTGATGGTAAAGAGGCTTATATTATCAAAGTGGAAAGAAATTGTCCCTGGATTTGGCATTTTTGGTTGGACTTTGTATGAAATTTGTGGTATAGAAATTGATTGTTTAAATTTGAACAGCTGAGAATTCCACAGGAATTGGAAAAGGATTGTAATATCGGCTACAATGCTGTGGAATGAAGAAGAAATGGGCATTGAAATTCAAAGTGGTAAATTGAAGGCTGAGACTGAATTTGGTTGAATTTGAATATTTGTTATGCCTTTAGGGAAATCTGGACTGAACCCAGCTGAAATGTATATGATTTCCTGTCACCAGGTATACATATTAACCGTGTGATGGAGAAGGAGATTCCAGGTCGATCCTGGAGTAATAGAGAGTAGGTTAGGTGATAGATAGGAATATAATAGATTCGATAGAAAATAGAATAGGGTTAGTTAGGTTTCAGGGGAATGGGAATAGCAAGTGTGTGGCATAATGGTAACTTGCTTTGTCCCAAGTTTCTTAGGGTTTTTTCTAGGGTCTAGGTTTGACTGGAAGGTGATGGAAGACAGGGCAGGAACATGGATGGAGGGAGTTCGTGCCCACGAAAACTCGGGAGGTGAAGATTCCACAGGCAGGACTTGTGAAGTCATGCCCATGCAAACTCGGGATGCTTTGCAAGATCCTGAGAAGAAACAACATCATCTTGTGTTGCTGATGGAAGGGAAATGTAAAGCACACATATGTATATCTGGTTAACTGATGACTAAGCTACTTTAGTTATCATTTATAATGGTTGTCATAATGATAAAAGGAAGGAATGTTAATCCTGGCAAAATTGGACCAGTCAGGACTTCAAAATGGGGTTAAGTGTCAGGGCTTGCTGGGAGATTTGGTCAAATTGAGATTGCTCTCTGCAGAGCTGGGACAGGTGCCAGAGGGTCTGGAGCTTAGATACAATTCATATGCAAAGAATAGGAAGCCCTGCAAGCCTTGTCAATCTGATACCAAATGCATAGAATGGATTGGGTGGTTGCAAACTAGATATACATTTTCTAAATAGCTTGTAAATAATGTTGTAGAATCTGACTCTGCTGGATATTTATTGGATGGGGTGTTGAGCCTTGTCTGAGAGTTCTGTTAATCAGGGTAAATGTTTCAAAAGTTGACCATCTCGAAGTCCGTTGTGAATACAATGTATTGAACTGTTGTATCATTGGGTTAGGGAAATGTCTGTTATGTATGGGGTTAATCGATATCTGTAATTGGGTGATTGAAAGACAACCCCTGTGTGGTTCGGCCCTCAGGGCCATATAAAAGGCAGTGATCACGAGGCTCAAGGTCGATCTTCTGGAGGAACTTCTGCAGTGTCTCTGTCTGAGCGAGGCCTAGAGGACTTGAACAAATAGACACAGGGATCGAATCCATGGTGGCGGATAGGTAGTGTGTGATCTGTGTCGCGCTTTTGGTAAAATAAAATTTAATTAATTCAAGTGCTTGAGTCATTGTTTTTACTGAAACTAGACTGGGGGGAAGCTCAGAAACGAGCAATTATCAGCGGTGCTGGCTCGAAGGGCCGAATGGCCTACTCCTGCACCTATTGTCTATCCTTTCAGTTACCTTGTTTAAGGAATAATCACAGTTTTCACGGGGCTGGGTGGTGACCAGTCACTAACCTGTGACCTGCGAGCTCCCGACGATGTCGTCCACCGGGCCCGCGGCCGAGCCTCCGGACTCAGGTCGCCACCAGCGTCCTCAGTCGCCACCACCGGAACGCCACCGCAGCCCCGGAACGCCACCGCAGCCCCGAAGCCGGCCAGCTCCGCGCTGGTAAGTCCTGGCTCTACCTCCGGAGCCTCGAGGTCGGTCGGTCGCAGTTGGAGTTGGAGGCCGGCAGCTCCGCCATTTTGGCCTCAGCGCAGACGGAGGCAGAGAAGGGGGAAACGACAAGAAAAAGTGGCATTCCCCCGAAGGAAGAGACAAAAGTCATGTTTCACCCCCCCCCCCCCACGTACATAACCCAATAAACCAAAATTTGACTAAAACAAGACAAAAGAAAACAACAACAAAAGTAAAAACAGACGGACTGCAGGTGAGCCGCAGCCGTGCAACAGCGCCGCCACTTCCAACAGTGCAGCCTGGGAGTTAACTGGCTGCCTATTAGAACAATGATTTTTATTTCCCACTGAAGTGGTCTCATCAAAGCCAGGTCGGCACCACAGTAAATTCTGTGTTTCGAATCTGACATTTAGCAGCCAACTGAATGTCACAGACCTTATTATAAAATATTACAAATGGCATTTACCTCTCCGTGCTAACATTTTACAGCTCACAAGGTAAGTGAAAGCGTAACTGAAGAATGTTTTCAGTTTTTAGATTAGAATTTAAAATAGTAATGGACTTTACTGTATCATTGTGCTGTAAATTAATTCAAAGTCATATCAATACACAGGATCATGGAACATACAATAAAATAGGAGGCCATTTGCTTCACCAAGTCCATCTAACAACGCTCTAAAATGGTAACCACCTTTGTGTATGAAGAAATATTTCAGGTCTCCCCTTTATTCCTTGTGATCATTTTAAATTTGTGCCCTCCTTTCATCCTATCCATTTGTCATAAGGTCATAGGGAATAGGAGTAGAATTAGGCCATTCGGCCCATCAAGTCTACTCTGCCATTCAATCATGGCTGATCTATTTCTCCCACCTAATCCCATTCTCCTACCTTCTCCCCATAACCTCTGACACCCGTACTAATCAATAAATTTGTTGGTGATATAATCCTTGGTAATAGAACATAGAATAGTACAGCACAAGAACAGGCCCTTCGGCCCACTATCTATGTGCCAAAAATGATGCCAATTTTACCTAGTTGCACATGATCCATTTCCCTGCATTCCCTGCATATCCATGTGCCTTTACAAAATTCTCTTAAATGCCACTATTGTATCTGCCTTCACCACCATATCCAGCAGCACATTCCAGACACTCAACACTCTTTCTAACAAAAATACTTATCCCACACATCTCCTTTAAGCTTTGCTCCTTGCACCTTAAAGCTCTGCCCTTTAGTATGTGATATTTCTATGCTGGGAAAATAACTTCTGACTCTCTACCCTATCTAACCTTAATGAACACTCTGAGCTGATGATCTCATCTGTGGAAATTAAACCCCAGTTCTTCATGTTTCTCTTCATGCCAACCTCGTTCCCAATGCTTCAGTTCCTGCATTAGTTCTAAAGGTTAACTTCTATTTACGTTCAAGCTCTGGATCTGGAATTCACTATATAATGAATGACCTGGATAGAGTGGAATTGGAGAGGATGTTTCCAGTAGTGGGAGAGTCTAGGACTAGAGGGCACAACCTCAGAATAAAAGGATGCACTTTTAGAAAGGAGATGAGGAGGAATTTCTTTAGTCAGAGGGTGGTGAATCTGTGGAATTCATTGCCACAGATGGCGGTGGAGGCCAAGTCTGTGGGTATTATTAAAGCGGAGGTTAACAGGTTCTTGTGTAGGAAGGACGACACAAAAAGCTGGAAGAAGGGTCTCGACCCGAAAAGTCACCTGTTCCTTCTCTCCAGAGATGGTACCTGTCCCACTGAGTAACTCCAGCTTTTTTTAATCTATTGACAGGTTCTTGATTAGTAAAGGTGTCAAAGGCTATGGGTAGAAGGCAGGAGAAAGGGTTGAGAGGGAAAAGTAGATCAGTCGGAGTAGACTCGATGGGCCGAATAGCCTAATTCTGCTCCTATGACATATGAACTTATGAACATGGACCTGGGAAATCTGATTTCTGGGAAATCTGGGAAGTCATTGGAACACAAATCCCATTATTCAATAAATATAGCAATAATAAAGAAACGTCCATGACCACTTAAAGCGTAAGACGTGAGAGGTCATTATCAGAGAGGAGGCTAGTATAGCTGGGTTAGAGTGGCCACAGTCCCATGGCTGTACACTCACGCACTTGGCAACATCGTTCCCTGGGACAGTCACAAACAGCTATTAGGTCACGTTTAATATTGTCAAGTGTGCTGAGGTGCAGTGAAAAGCTTTTGTTTGCGTGCTATCCAGTAAAAGAAAAGACTATACATGAATACAATTAAGCTACCATGTACAGTTGAAGCTTTCACATGAAGCAGCTATCCAATTAAATCTGATATTTGATCAGAAAATTAAATACTAATATTTACTCGACTCAAAACATCGCCTATCCATCTTCTCCAGCTTTGCTGGATAGGGCGGCAGAGTTGAGCAGCGGTAGAGTTGCTGCCTTGCAGCGCCAGAGACCCGGGTTCGATCCTGGCTATGGGTGCTGTCTGTGCAGAGTTTGTATGTTCGCCCCGTGACCTGCGTGGGTTTTCTCCGGTTGCTCCGGTTTCCACCCACACTCCAAAGACGTACAGGTTTGTAGGCTACTTTGCTTGGTAAAATTGTAAATTGTCCCTAGTGTGCAGAATAGTGCTAGTGTGTGGGGATTGCTGGTCGGCACAAACTTGGTGGGCCAAAGAACCTGTTTCGGCACTGTATCTCTAAACAAAACTAAATGAAAACCTGCTGAGTTACCCCCGCCCTTCATGTCATTGTTTTGTAAACTAGTACCTGCAATTCCTTGTGTCTGCTCATATTTATCATCAGCATCCAGATTTTGGGATATTCTACAGGGAACTCATCTTTCATATCTATATTACTAAAAGTAAGATCTTGACCACTTTTGACTCACTGCGATGTGATTTCCGAGAGAACGCCGCCACTTATGGCTGTCATTTTTGGCCACCTCGCTCAGAGCCCCCCTCCGCCAGACTGGACCGGAGGATTTTTCCCATCGATGACAAATCAGAGAGATATTAATGTTTAAAATAATTTCGCCATTCTCTCTGCTGCCCCCACGGGCGGCAGGGGGGAGGAACTATAAAATCCGTGGCTCACTCAGTCTCTGCCAGACGCAGGAAGCGAGAGGATCACAGCTTTCTGAGCTGCGAATACCACTGAACGCAAGTCTACACGGTGAGTCCCCGGGATGTGGTTTTCAGCAAATGTGTTTGTTGTTTGCAAAGTGTTTGCCCAATTAGGTTGGCTTTTTAAAGGGCTTTCAGCAAATGTGTTTTGTTGGCTTGCAAAGTGTTTTTGTCCAATTGGCTTGGCTTTTAAAGGGCTTGCTTGCAACAGTTTTCGGATGGATAAAGCGTGAATAAACATTTTATTAGATCAGGACTGTGTTTAATTTCAAAATTGGCGCTCATTCTGTGATTTTCGCTTAGTTGCAAGATGGCGCCGATTACGTCATTTCTGGTTATCGGCATGCTGGCGCTGAGTGCGTCATTTCCGGTTCGTGGCAAGAAGCGAGAGGGTGACGTCAAGATGGCGCCGAGTGCAGGCGCCGTTGAATAATTCAAGAGAGCTGACTGCTCTGTCTATGGTGAGTGTGTTTGTTGGATGTTATTTAAAGCACGTTTTTGCTTCAGCAGCAGCAGCCTCTACAGGAGGCTTTAAACATTCGTTTTACACACTTTATATTCAACACGTTCTGAAGTTACTTGGCATTTTAGTATTGGGTGAGTGTGTGTGAGTGAATGAGTCTGTGTGTGTGTGTGTGTGAATGTGTGTGTGTGTGTGTGTGAATGAGTCTGTGTGTGTGTCTGTGTGTGTGTATGAATGAGTCTGTGTGTGTGTGAATGATTCTGTGTGTGTGAATGAGTCTGTCTGTGTCTGTGTGTGTGAATGAGTCTGTGTGTGTGTGTGTCTGTGTGTGTGTGTGTGAATGAGTCTGTGTGTGTGTGTGTGTCTTTGTGTGTGTGTGAATGAGTCTGTGTGTGAGAGCCTGTGTGTGAGTGTCTGTGTGAGGTGGAGGGTGTGTGTGATCAACAAATAACAAATAGTATGAACTAGTGCAACAGAATGCCCCCCCGCCCACTGGCCAGCAATATTGGAATTGGTGGAGAGGTGGAATATTGCGTTGGGTGACCAGCCCTCCCGTGTGATGCTGGGACCCAACGGGTCCCACTTAGTCTAGTTTATCTTAAATCCTTCCATGGCATCCTGTTTAAGATGGCTGAATTTTGTTGTTTTTCATGTTTTTGTACTTTAGGGATGGCAGCAGTGGAGTTGCTGCCTTACAGCGCATGCAGCACCAGAGTCCCGAGTTCGATCCTGACTACAGGTGCTGTCTGTACGGAGTTTGTACGTTCTCCCCGTGACCTGCGTGGGTTTTCTCCGAGATCTTCCGTTTCCTCCCACACTCCAAAGATGTACAGGTTTGTAGGTTAATTGGCTTGGTATAAGTGTAAAATGTCCCTGGTGCGTGTAGGATAGTGTTAATGTGCGGGGATTGCTGGTCGGTGCGGACACGATGAGCTGAAGGGCCTGTTTTCGCGCTCTATGGCTAAACTAAAGTAAAGGTACGTCAGCATGGAATTGATTCGAATGCATCCAACCATTTTGTAAACGCCCATAACTCAGCTTTATCAGAACCACGGCTCAGCCAGCACAGGAGGTGGTGACAAGCCATACTTTATCATTGTTTATAACGGAGCAGTGGAAGGCATAAAACATCAAGTCGTTCCTTTTGATTGCGAGTCTAATGAAAGGTGGTCAGGATGATTTCCAGAGCAGTTCTTTGTTCTGATTTGCATTGGAAAGGAACTGAATAATAGGGGCACAACAAGCAGAAAGCCTTTGTGAGGGAACTTTAAAAGAAAGGAGCACCGAGATTGATTTACAGGCTGTTTTTTGTTATGCTGAATTAAAAAAAAAGAAAAAAGCTGTCACTGAGTGCACAGTGCGCATGTAAATATTTAATCAAAGGAAACGCAGCCTGAAATAAAATGATTTGTAATGACTGAAGTGCTTTATAGTGAAAACGGAGAAGTAGGACATAGGGAAACATTTGTTTAATCCCAGCTTCTGTTTTCTTTCGCTCAGAGAGGGTGCACTGTGTAGATAACTGGCATGCCTGTCACCTTTTATGAAGGAACAAATAACACAAAGCTACCAACAATATTCCACCTTCGCAAAGGTATCCAGGATCCTTGACCCAGGGGGCAACGTTTACTGTCCATATTTAGAAGCTGTAGCATAATATTTCCCGGCCTGCAAAATGTGTGACTTCTTTTTTGCTAATGCCGCGTAGAATTTGAATGACGCATTTGACTGCTCTCCTAGAAGCTTCTCCGGTGAACTGTTCCAGGAGAGTTGTTGCAATGAAACACATGGCAGCTTTTCTGGGCACAGTAGGATCTAACACTTGGCGGCACGATGGCGCAACGATAGAGTTACAGCGCCAGAAACCCGGGTTCGATCCGTGCTCTCTGCACGGAATTTGTACGTTCTCCCCGTGACCACGTGGGTTTCCTTCGGGAGCTCCGGTTTCCTCCCACACACCAAAGACATACAGGTTTGTAGGTTAATTGGCTTTGGTAAAAATTGTAAATTGTCCCTGGCGTTTAGAATGGTGCTAATGCACGGGGATCGCTGATCGGTGGGACAAAGGACCCGTTTCCGCTGCTTTCCAGTGCAAACTCTCTCTTTGACACAAGTTTCCATGAGGCATTTGTTCACTGGCTTACAATGCATTGTCGAAAGTGTCCTGACTTGCATCATGGGCTGGTATGGCAAATCCCACGCACAGGACTGCAAGAGGCTGCATAGAGTGGCGGAATCAGTCCAGTCCATCAAGGGCCCAGCTCTCCCCTCCTTCAAAAGCATCCAATGATTCATTGACTCAATTATACCTTATTGTCACATGCTTTTGCATACAATACACAAAGTAAACAAAAGAGTCGTCACATTTCTGGTGCCAGGCTGCTGCAATCTGAGTGACACCAACTAGGTTGAATCCAGTTGATTTCTCTAATTTCAAGTAACCCCTCCCTCTCGTCTCCCCCACCCTTATCTTCCTGCCAGTTCCACTGTTCGCATCCTTGTATCCCTTCGTTATCACCTCTTCCCTAGCCAAAAAATGGGCCATTATGGGCTCCACCTTTCCTTGGTCATCTGTTGTCGGCCTTGCTTTGTTCTGGGCTTTTCTCACCTCCAGTTTCCTCCCCGCTACTTTCAGCCTGAAGAAAAGTACCGAACCGAAACATCACCCATCTTTTTTCTCCAGAGATGCTGCCTGCTCCGCTGAGTTATTCCAGCATTTTGTTTCTATCTCAGGCTGAACCAATTCTGTGTTTGAGAGAATGAAAATGCTTAAAATACCCACCATGCCAGTCAGTAGTTGAAGAGAAAAGAATGGCAGCATTTGTGCTTTGTCTCGTTTTTTTTATTGGTTTTGTGGAGTCTCATTTAAAGCACACTGCAGTTGTTTGTTAATTGTTGACAAACAGTTGTTAGTTATTTACTTTTATTGTCCATAGTTTGCATCTTTTATCACCGACAATGGGAAGCAAACAGCATCGGCCAAATAGATTCATTATCAATTGAATCAGCAGATCTGTTCCTTGGCATTTTTACAAGGTATTTCTATTCTAAGATTTATTTTTATCAACATCAAAAGAAAATTGCCTGCTAAGTTTGAAGTGTGCAGATGGCAGTGTATTTAAATGCTGAGGTGGCTTCATCTCATGGAGACACAGAGTTGTCTCCACACTAATATATAATCTGTCTTCGATAGGGCCACATACAACTTATAAGAGACTTGCCTATTTAAATGCCTGCCTAAATGTCTCTTAAATGTAATAATTGTACCTGATTGGAGAGGGCGCAGAAGAAGTTCACCAGAAGGCTGCGTAATTGTGATGGCACAGTGCCACAGCGGTAGAGTTGCTGCCTTACAGTGCCAGACACGGGTTCGATCCTGACTACGGGTGCTATCTGCACGGAGTTTGTACGTTCTCACCGTGACCACATGGTTTTTCTCCGGGTACTCCGGTTTCCTCCCACACTCCAAAGATGCACAGGTTTGTAGGTTAATTGGCTTCGGTAAAATAGTAAATTGTCCCCAGTGTGTGTAGGACAGTGCCAGTGTATGGGGATCGCTGGTTGGTGCGGACTCGTGGGTCGAAGGGCCTGTTTCCACGCTGTATCTCTAAAGTCTAAAAATCTAGAGGGTATTAGTTATAAAGAGAAGATGTTCAAACTTGTATTGATTTATCTGGAACATCAGATGCTGAGGGGAGACCTGATAGAGGTATATAAAATTATGGGAGACATATTAGGGTAAATAGTCAGAAACAGTTTCACAGGGTGGGAACGTCAAAGATTAGAGGGCATGGCTTTAAATTAAGAGGGGCAAAGTTTAAGGAAGTCGTGCGGGGCATGTTGTTTCTACACAGAGGGTGGTGAGTGCCTGGAACGAGTTGTGCACGGTGGCGCAGCGGTAGAGTTGCTGCCTTACAGCGCCAGAGATTCATGTTCGATCCTGACTACGGGTGCTGTCTGTACAGATTGTGCGTTCTCCCTGTGACTGGGTGCTCCTGTTTCCTCTCACAGAAGACGTACAGGTTTGTAGGTTAATTGGCTTTGGTCAAAAAAATTGTGAATTGCCCTTGTGTGTAGAATAGTGCTAGTGTACAGAGTGATCGCTGGTCGGCGTGGACTCAGTGGGCTGACTGGTCTGTTTCTTTGCCGTATCTCTAAATGTCTAAAGTCTAACGGTGTACCTCTGGTTTGCAGAGTCTCCACTGAGCAACTCTCCACTTAATACCCAACAATGGAGTACTTTATTCCCATCGCTCAACAAAATCTCAGAGCAGCAATGATGGCTGGAAATATTAGCAGGGAAGGAGCAGGCAAAGGTTCATAGGTTTGGGGGTGGTAGAGCACGGATGAATCATTGTGACTGAGGTTTTGGTTGAAGGGGTGGATGGAGAATATCTGTTTCAGTCTCACTCACGGTAAGTGCCATGGTAGTACGGCCTGCTTGATCCGGATATCCTGTCTCCCTTCATCTGAGGCATCGCCCAGCTACGGTTAACTTTATGTCAGTCATCTAACTGCACCGAAGATAGACACAAAAAGCTGGAGTAACTCAGCAGGTCAGGCAGCATCACTGGATAGAGGGAATGGGTGACGTTTCGGGTAGAGACCCTCCCTCAGTGTGAAGAAGGGTCTCGACCCATTCCTTCTCTCCAGAGATGCTGCCTGTCCTGCTGAGTTACTCCAACATTTTGTGTCTATCTTTGGTGTAAACCAGCATCTGCAGTTCCTTTCTACACATCTAACTGCACTGTTTTGAAGCATGGTTCAAGGATCTTAATGCATCTAAAGTGCAGGACGCAAACATCGGGAGCAGTTTTGAGCCCCATATCTGAGTTGAGTTGAGTTTATTGTCACGTGTACCGAGGTACAGTGAAAGGCTATTTGGTGTTAATAACGAAATAAGTTATTGTGGGCGGCACAGTGGTGCAGCTGGTACATTTGCTGCCTCACAGCCAGAGACCCGCGTTCGATCCAGTCCTCGGGTGTTGTCTAAGTGGAGTTTGTACGTTCTCACTGTGACTGTGCGAGGGTTTCCTCAGGGTGCTCCGGTTTCCTCCTACATTCCCAATGATATGCGGGTGTGTAGGTTAATTGTAAATTGCCCCTGGTGTGTCGGAAGTGGATGAGAAAGTGGGATAACACAGAACTAGTGTGAACGGATGGGTGGTCGGTGTGGACTCAGTGGGCATAAAGACCTGTTTCCATGATGTATCTCCAAACTAAAGTAAACTTAACTAAACTAAATTAAATTGAAAAAAAGAACTGCAGATGCTGGTTTATACCAAAGATTGACACAAAGTGCTGGAATAACTCAGTGTGTCAGGCAGCATCTCTGGAGAAAACGGACGGGTGGTGTTTCCGGTCGGGACCCTTCTTCAATAGACAATAGACAATTAGTGCAGGAGTAGGCCATTCGGCCCTTCGACTGAACGTAGGGAGTGGGGGGTGGAGGTGAAGAACTGGAGGTGAGAAGGAAACTCACTGCCCTGCCTGAGGTTATTTGCGGCTGACCTTGATCGGGACTGGTCTCCTCCAGCACATCCCCCGCGATTGTTTTGCTCAAGTTTGCAGCATCTGCAGTTTCCTCATTATTCCAGAATAAGACTAGATCAACAGCAATGACATGTGCGCTGCAGTCTACCTACCTTGCGCAATGACCCAGTGAGGATCACACCAGTGCAGAATATCTCGGCTGCTGCTTCTGGAGTTTGTGGAACTGCTGTAACAGCACTTATAACATTCACTCCATGCCAGGACTACCCAGCAGTGATGTGACACGATCATCAGCTGATTTAATCTGGGCCCAAATTCTATATTGTAATTTAGACAAACAAAGTGCAGGTGTAATTCAGCAGGTCAGGCAGCATCTCTGGTGAAAAAAGGAGAGGTGACAGGTGGGTTTGGACAGGTACATGGATAGGACAGGTTTAGAGGGATATGGGAAAAATGCAGGCAGATGGGACTAGTTTAGATGGGGCGTGTTGGTCGTCGTGGGCAAGTTGGGCCGAAGGGCCTGTTTCCACGCTGTATGACTCTATGACTATGACTATGACGAAAGAGACATGAGGGAAAGCTGTGTATTCTGTTTCACAGAGACATGGCTCCACCAGCTCTCCAGACTCAGACCTCCAGCCCGAAGCTTTCCTGATCCACTGATCCATCATCATGAGTGAGTTCATTAGTGATAGGAGCAGAATTAGGCTATTCGGCCCATCGTCTACTTCACTGATCTAACTCTCTCCCTCAACCCCATTCTCCGGCCTTCTCGCTGTAACCCCTGACCCCCGCATTAATTCACATGGACCAGACAGAGTCATTGGGAAAAGGGAGTGGATGCTCGGAGGTGGCGGTCCTGTCCAACTCCTGCTTTCCTACCCATAATATCTGGCAGTGAAGCGTCATCCCATCTGCCTGGCTCGGGAATTCACCACCATCATCGTGTCCACAGTCTACGTCCCATCCTAGGCAGACGTTCAGCCAGCACCGCAGGAGCCGAATGTTGAGATCATCGTATCCCAACACTCTCTCCATCATAACCAGGGACTTCAACTGGGCTTATTTGAAGAAGTTACGTCCATGTGGAACAACCTGCCGGAGGAAGTACAGTAGTTGAGCCAGGGACCATCCCAACGTTCAAGAAACAGTTAGCCAGGTACATGGATTGGACAGGTTTCGAGGGATATGGGCCAAACATGGGCAAGTGGGACTAGTGTAGATGGGACATGTTGGCCGGTATGGGCAGGTTGGGCTGAAGGGCCTGTTTCCACACTGTATGACTCGATGTCTCCTACACCAAAGAGTCAAACAGCCTCGATCACTGCTATCCACCATAAGAGATGCCTGCTGCTCCATGTGTAAGTTAGGATGAGAGCAATGGGGATGTGGAGGAGTTGAAGACTACAGAGTTTGGAAGATCAGAAGGTGTAGAGGAATACATTGCAGCTGTAAACTCGGGCACTGTAGGGAGAGGGGTAGTGACAGCATTTTATGATGGTTTCAGCAGGAAAGGGATGGCGATAGGCAATGAGCTGAAAGATCTTACTGCAGATTAAGATTTGAGGCAAATTGTGCTAGTCCATGATAGCTCCATTATTTCAGAATAGATGTCACAGACAACGGTGCAGAATCTATTGAAAGGGCAATTGTTGAGGGATATGTTGGAAGGAACTGCAGATGTTGTATAATACTGAGGACAGACACAAAATGATGGAGTAACTCAGTGGATCAGGCAGCATCTCTGGGGAAAAGGAATAGGTAACGTTTCGGGTCAAGACCCTTCTCCAGGTCTGAAGAGTTGTTGAGGGATTATCGTAGGGGATGTGTGGGGAGGTTGCTATCTCGCCAGGCTTGGAGTTTTCTCTTGCCCCGTCTTTTCTTCACACACAAATATAAATGATATTTATTTGGGTGGCACAGTAACGCAGCTGGTAGAGCTGCTGCCTCACAGCACCGGGCACCCGGGTTCAATCCTGACCTTGGGTGATGTCTGTGCGGATTTTGCACGTTCACCCTTTAAACATGTGGGTTTCCCATCCGGTGCTCCGGTTTTCTTTCACATCCCCAAAACGTGCAGATTTGTAGGTTAATCAGCCTCGGGAAATTGCCCTTCGTGTGTAAGGAGTGGATGGGAAATTGGGATAACTTAGAACTAGTGTGAATGGGTGATCGATGATCAGTGTGGACTCAATGTGCTGAAGGGCCCATTTCCATGCTGTGTCTCTAAACCAAACTAAGCTGAGATAGCTGGTGTAAGGAAAGAGTTAACACTACAAAGAGTAGCCGAGAGGTTGCTGCAGGAAGAGCTGCAGTGGTAAAAAAATATAGCAAAATGAGCCAAAAACTTAAGTCAACAAAAAGCGTTTTATTCCATCTTTGGGCTTTAAGTGCCATTTAAAATGATGTCAACCAAAGTGTGTGCCAAGATCAGTGGAGTGGACTAACAATGGACACAGATTTCCCCAGGATCACAAACAGAAATGTATATCTTTGGTTGCTGAAAATCTTACTATTCTAGATGTAGGATTGTAGATGAATTCCTCATTGTTTTCCGTTTATAGATACAGAGTGGAAACAGGCCCTTCGGCCTACCCGAGTCCACGCCGACCAACAATCGCCCCGACCCTAGTTCTATGTTATCCAGTTACTCATCCTACACACTAGGAGTAATTTAGAAAAGCCAATTAACACACAAACCTGTACGTCTTTGGAGTGTGGGTGGAAACCGGAGCACCCAGAGAAAACCCACACTCTCACAAGGAGAAGGTACAAACTCCATACTGACAACACCCATAGTCAGGATTCAACCTGGGTGTCTGGCGCTGTAAGGCAGCAACTCTACTGCTGAACCACTGTGACGCCTCTAAATGCTGCCGATATTTACCAAAACAGTCTGAGAAATGAACCAAACACGAAACATCACCTGACTATTCTCTCCACAGATGCTGCCTGACCCACTGAATTACTCCAGCACTTTGTGTTTTGCTCCAGATTCCAACATCTGCAATTCCTTGTGTATCTGCTGCAGTCTATTAAGCTGGGTTTGAGTGATGTTATTAATCACTTATTTGGTAACCCATTCATGAACAAAAAATATAAGGGGAGGAATTGCCTTTTCTTTTGCACTTTTTACCACATCTGGACATTCAAAAGTGTTTGACAAAGTATAAACACATGATGTGTAGTTATTTTAGTGATGCTCAGTACCCACTAAGTACATTCAGGACTGAGATCAGTAGGTTTATGGATCTATGTTCATTTTCCCAAAGGAATACAGGGATATTGTTTGGAGTTTGTCATTCGTTATTCCCTATTCCGTTATTCCCTAAATGTTATTCCCTTATCATGTATCTATACACTGTAAATGGATTGTTACCACATTACAAAAGCTTTTCACTGTACCTCGGTACACATGGCAATAAACTAAACTGAACTGAGGTCATGTTGCAGTTATATAAAATGTTTGTGAGGTCACATTTAGAGAATTATGTTTGGTTTTGGTCACCATGTTATAGGAAAGATGTTGTCAAGCTGGAAAGGGTACAGAGAAGATTTATGAAGATGTTGTCAGGACTCGAGAGCCTGAGCTATAGGGAGAGGTTGCGCAGGCTGGGACTCTATTCCTTGGAGCGCAGGAGGATGAGGGGTGATCTTATAGAGGTGTATAAAATCATGAGAGGAATAGATCGGGTAAATGCACAGAGTAGGGGAAATTGCCCAGAGTCGTTTGCCCAGAGTAGGGGAAATTGAGAACCAGAGCTCATAGGTGAGGGGGAAAAGGTTTAATAGGAACCTTTTTTTTACACAAAGTATGGTGGGTGTATGGAATGGGCTGCTGGAAGAGGTAGTTGAGGCAGATAATATTGCAACGTTTAAGAAACATTTAGACAGGTACATGGATAGGACAGGTTTAGAGGGATATGGCCCAAATGCTGGCAGGTGGGATGAGTGTGGATGGGGCATGTTGGTCGGCATGGGCAAGTTGGGCTGAACAGCCTGTTTCCCACGCTGTATGACTCTTCGACTCTAAGAGGTGGTCTATTGTGTTCCATTATGAAGATAGGATTAGGGTTTTGCAAGTCCGTTCAAGAACCTGATAGCTGTAGGAAAGTAGCTGTTCCTTAACCTGATGGTGTGCAATTTCAGGTTCGGTACCTCCTGCCCGACAATAGCAGTGAGAAGAGGCACGGCCCGGATGGTGGGACCCTTGATGATATCTGCCTGTTTCCACACTGCATGACTCTGACTCTATTTGTGCATCAAAGGGGAAAGTGGCCTTGGGGCACAGCATTGCCCTGAATGCCTGAAGAGACATGAGTTCCATTTGTTCTATTTCTGCATCTATCTCTTTTGTTCCAAATGTTGAATAGTTTCCACAGCCATTGGAAAATGTGCCAAAAATAAACAGCTAAGCACAAACAGTTAGCGCTGAACTCAACTCCTATTTTCTCTTCACAGGCATTAATTTGGTAATGTTAGACGAGGCAGCAGGAAGCCAAATGTGAAAACAAGCGAAAGTGCTTTCAAGACAAAACGTTGCCTGATAAATAATGGCCCAGAATTTCCCGACAACTGTTCGATTAACGTAAGACATACTCTGATTCAATTAAAAATTTTACATAGATTATATTATTCAAAACCTAAACTAAGTAAATTTTACCCAAATACCTCTGCAAACTGTGATAAATGCCTAGTCCAAGAATCAACTATAGCACACTCTTTTGTTTTTTGTATAAAAATTAAAAAATTTTGGAATTACATTTTTGAAATTTTCACTAAATTATTTAAAATAAAACTGAAACCGAATGCAGACCTGATTATTTTTGGAACAATAGAAGCAAGTTTGGAGCTGACTTTGTTTCAAAGGAGTTTTCTTAGTTATGGCTTAATAACGGCAAAAAAATTAATACTGACATTTTGGAAAAATGCTCCTACGCCAACAATTAAAATGTGGACTTCTAATATGTCGGAATTGTTACATTTAGAAGATATGAGATTCCTCCTAGCAGGTAAACAAGACCAATTCCAAAAGATTTGGTCTCCATATATCGACTTATTACAAACATAAGGTGCAACAAAATGTTGATAATAAATGGTTTTAGGACCTGGCGAGGGGTGAGTAAAGATAAGAAGTAGGTGCATCCCTTTCATATTGTCCTATCTTATTTTCTTTTTTCTCTTTTTTTCTTTTCTTCTTTAACTACTTCTTGTGGTTTAGGTTCACATGTGTGTTCCTGGACCACTTTTTCATTCACTCACTGACTGTCCTTGCTAGCTCTTTCTATTCTTTTTTTCTATTAAAGTTGAAAAACAGAAGTGGTACAAGAATTGTATAAATTTACATTATTGCAGATTACTGTAATGTAAAATACTTCTAATAAATAAAATAAAAAATAATAAAATAAAAAGAATTTCCCGACAACTGTGATCTACGCACGCTCACCCTTCACCTATCCATTGTCTGCACTTTAATAGATCTTCTTAAGGCAACATCCTTGAGGTTGTACCAATTCTGTTGGTTAGGCTCTGTGTAGAACAGGGCCTTTGAGATCAATCCACCACATGATCAGGTCAAAACGAGCCTCATCTCTGGAAACATTGAACAAACCTCGACGTGGTTAGGTACACATCCTGGCACAGCTGGCTGTCGAAATTGTTATTGAACATTAATGTTTCTGAATGGTCCAATAGTTCAATGGTAACTCATTGTCATGTACATCCAGATACTGTGACATTCTTTGCTTTGCATGCAGTCCAATGCAATCATACTATGCATAAGCACACTTACAAATTGAAAGAGTGCAATGAGTAAAAGTGTGCAAAACAATAATGCTTCTAACACTAAGAAACATGCAAGCTTTGTAGAATTAGTGAAACAATTTTTTTTTTTGTAAAATGTAAAAATAATCAAACATAATACAAAAATACCAATTTAGTTTTAGTTTATTGTCACATATACCGAGGTGCAGTGAAAAGCTTTTTGTTGCATTCTATCCTGTCAGCGGAAAGACAATACATGATTACAATTGAGCTGTCCACAATGTACAGATACAGGATAAAGGGAATAATGTTTAGTACAAGATAAAGTCTAGTAGAGTCTGATTAAAGATATTCCGAGGGCCTCAATGTATACGTGTGTGTTTTTTTCAAGAAGATAAGACCATAAGACACAGGAGAATTGGGTGAACCAACCCATGAGTCTGATTTGCAATCAATAAGATCATGACTGTCCCAATCTCGGCCTCAACACCACTTTCCTTACACTCTTCCCAAGCACTTTTCTCTTTTGTCATCCAGTCTCTACCTTGAATATATTCAATGAATTTGTTTCCACAGTACTCCACGGGATTCCAAAAATTCATTCCCCTCTATGAGAAGAAACCCCTCCTATTCTCCATCTTAAACGTGTGACCCATTTTTCTGAGGCCTGGCCCCAAATCCACACAGCCACAGGAGAGGATGCCTCCTTAGCATTCAACATGATGATCCTCGGAATCTTATGTTTAAATAAAATCCCCTCATTCCATTATAGATTTAGCATAGGCCTAACTTGCTTAACTTTTCTGCACATGTCATAGAGTGATACAGTGTGGAAACAGGCCCTTCGACCCAATTGTCCCAAAGCGGCCATCATGTCCCATCTGCACTAGTCCCATCTGCCTGCATTTGGTCCATATCCCTCTTAACCTGTCCTATCCATGTACCTGTCTAATTGTTTCTTAAGCGTTGGGATAGTCCCAGCCTCAACTACTTCCTCCGACAGCCCGTTCCGTACACTCATCACCCTTTGTGTGATAAAGTTACCCCTCAGATTCGTATAAAATCTTTCCCCCTCACCTTAAACCTGTGTCCTCTGATTCTCAATTCCCCTACTCTGGGCAAGAGACCCTGTGTGTCTACCCCGTCTATTCCTTTCGCGATTTTATACACAATATATGTCAATAATTTCAATCCGTCTTTATAAGGAACAAGTGTTCTTTACGCTGTCACCAAGGTAAGGATATCATTCCTTAAATGTGAAGACCAAAGCTGTACACAGTAAAATGACATCAACAAAATGTCTTAGTTAATAGCATTCCTTAGTGGGGTCGAACTACAAACCTCTCCCTTAACAACCAAACCCAATTATTCAATTTGCCTAGCAGTGTAAACTGCTTAACACGCTCTCTTCCTCCCTCATGCCATCCTAGCTCCACCCAGTGGCACAGCGGTAGAATTGCTGCCTTACAGCGCCATGGACGCGGGTTCGATCCTGACTACGGGTGCTGTCTGTACGGAGTTTGTACGTTCTCTCCGTGACCTGCATGGGTTTTCTCTGGGTCCTCCCACACTCCAGAGATGTGCAGGTTTGTAGGCTGGGTATAATTGTATATTGTCCCTAGGTTTGTGTAGGATAGCGTTAGTGTGCGGGGATCGCTGATCGGCGCGGACACGGTGGGCTGAAGGACCTGTTTCTGCGCTGTATCTCTAAACTAAACTAAATAAAGTGGTTGCGTAAATTCACACGCAATATTATAGTACGTCAGACAAACAAACAGATTTAGAGTTAATCTGGAAACTCATCGACTTGTCACACGTCAACAACAGGGTGTCTGAGATCATTGTTAAGTAAGCAGTTCTCTTAGTACACATAAACGAATGTGATCATGAGTTGACATATCTGGCTAACAACAAATCAATGCCTGACTGCACCAGCTGAATATACAAGTGATCAAATTGCCTGATGCTTATGCATGATTTAAAGCGATCACATTAACACAAACGTTAACAATCTGTATAAATGCAGCCGAAAGTTAAGGATTGGGACATTTTCAAGCATCCTTAATTGTCAGTGTTTTAGTTTAATTTCATAGAGAGGTTTGGGCGGCACAGTGGCACAGCAGTAGAGTTGCTGCCTTACAGCGCCAGAGACCCGGGTTCCATCCTGTCTGTATAGAGTTTGTACGTTCTCTCCGTGACCGTGTGGGTTAGTGGAGGATAGTGTTAATGTGCAGGGGTCGCTGGTCGACGTGGACTCGGTGGGCCAAAGGGCCCATTTCTGCACTGTATCTCTAAATCAAACTAAAGTCATGATGCAGTTCTATTGGAGTTTGGTGAGGCAGCATTTGGAGTATTTTGTGCAGTCTAGTCACCCCATCACAGCAGGGATGTGTAGGTTTTGCAAAGGATGCACAAGAGTTTTTTAGAACGATGCCTGGATCAGGGGGTATGAGCTACAGGGAGAGGTTTGACATTGTGTTGTTTTCTCTGAAATGCCCGAGGTTGAGGGGAGACCTGATAGAAGTATATACAATTTTGAGAGGCATAGATAGGGTAGACAGTCAGAATCTTTTTCTCATGATCGAAAAATCAAATACAAGAGGGCACAGCTTTAAGGTGAGAGGGACAAAGTTTAAAGGAGAAGTATGAGGAACGTTTTTTACACGGAGGGTGGTGAGTGCCTGGAACATACTGCCGGGGGTGGTTGTTGAAGCAGGTACATTAGTGGCATTTAAAAGACTTTTGGATAGGCATCTGGTTATGTCGAGAATGGAGGAATATGGGGCGTGCAGGTGGATAAGTGATGGTCTTGGCATCATGTTTGGCAAAGATATTGTGGGCTGAAGCCCCTGTTGTTGTGCTGCATTGTGCTATCTTCTGACTACATTTTAACTGTTGTAGCTTACAATGGCAAGGTTGGGGAACCAGGACGCTGGGTAGGACTAAGGCTGGGTGAGAGTGGCCACAAATCTTCCTAGGGTTTTGACAGGGAATTTATAAAGGTTGTCCATAGGTGTGAGTCAGGCAGCATCTCTGGAGAACGTGGATAGGGGTCCCAACCGGAAATGTCACCTTTCAATGTTCTCCAGACTTGCTGCCTGACCCGCTGAGTTGCTCCAGCACTTTGTGTCTTTTTTTTCAGCGTTCTGGTAAATCTCCTCTGCAACTTCTCCAAAGCCTCCACATCCTTCCTGTAATGGGGGTGGCCAGAACTGCATGCAAAACACAAAACGTGGCTTGCCACTACCTTCTCAAAGGCAATTGGGAATAGGAAATACTTGCTGAGATTGCTAGCAGTGACCCCAGTTCACCCCAGTTTAGTTTATTGTCATGTGTACCGAGGTGCAGTGGAAAGCGTCTGTTGCGTGTGGACCACCCAGCGGAAAGACAATACTGCTGGAGGGAGAGATAGATCAGCCATGATTGAATGGCGGAGTAGACTTGGTGGGCCGAATGGCCTTGTGGTGCCTTCACGCCCACGTTGGTTTTGCATACAGCCTGTCACCACTGGCAACTCGCCAGCAGCCTCACGAGAAGGTCCAGCCACAAGAGCTCAATAACAACTCCAAAGTCAGACGCACTAATTGACCTTATCTGCACACGGGTTATGATTGGTGAGAATGTAGGTAAAAGGGGCTTCTGGAATAAACGTGACACAAGGTGTCTGGCTCAGCTAAGTGTCGTTTGTCCTTTGCTTTTGTCGTGGGATTCAGTAGATCCCGCAGCCTAATTCTGCTCCGAGATCTTATGATCTTATGATTATATGTGGAACCGATGACCAGTCCAAGGTGACAGGTGTGGACATGGTCTCTGTGGTTTAAAAGCTATCCTGACAACAGAATGCTGTGCCTTAAATCCAAATTGTATTTGTTCATTTTTTCCAATATTATGTGTTTCAATGCACCTTTGTCATTTTAACAGAATTACATGGATAGGACACGTTTGGAGGGATATGGACCAAGCACAGGCAGGTGGGACGAGTGTAGCTGGGACATGTTGGCCGGTGTGGGCAAGTTGGGCTGAAGGGCCTGTTTCCACACTGGATCACTCTTTGACTCTATGACTAATTAATTCCCAAATCCCAAAGAGAAGCATTGGAGAAGAGAGTGGGAAACAGCTAACTGGGAACTGTTTGGATGATGCTAAGTAAGAAGCACATATATCTGTTCCCTTCAGACATCCAGAGATGGGGAAGAACAAATGTTATTGCCTCTTCATCTCTGCATTCTGTATGCCACTGTATTCCATCTGTCACTTCTTTGCCCAGTCTCCCAACCTGTTCAAGTCCTTCTGCTGAGTCCCTGCTTTCTCTACACTACCTGCCCCTCCATCTAGCTTCACACCATCTGTAAACTTGGCCACAAAGCCGTCAATCCCCTCATCCAAATCATTGATATACAACGTGAAGGATGGTGGCCCCAGCACCGACCCCTGTGGAACACCGCTAGTCATTGTCAGCTAACAAGAAAAAGCCCCCTTTATTGCCACTCTCTGTCTTCTGCCATCCACCCAACCTGCTATCCATGCTAGTATCTGCCTTTTGATACCGTGGGCTCTTATTTTCCTTAGCCTCACGTGTGGCATATTATCAAAGGCCTTCTGAAAACCCAGGTAAGCAACTTCCACTGACTTTCCCTTGTCTGTCCTGCTATTTACTCCCTCAAAGAATGCCAACATTCACAAAACCATGCTGACTTCCGCCTATGTTATCACGTGCTTCTAAGTACTCGGAACTTATTACAACTAATGCCTCCACAATCTCTAAAGCCACCTCTTTCAGAACCCTGGGGTGCAGTCCATTTGGTTCAGGTGACTTATTCATTTCTGCTTCCCAAGCACCTTCTCCTTAATAATCGCCATTCCACTAACCTCCACCCCTTGACGGACCTGATAGAAGAAGTATATAAAATTATGAGAGGCATGGAGAGGGTAGACAGTCGGATACTTTAATCCCAGGATGGGAATGTCAAGAATCTAATCCTCTCATTGCAAAGATCTGTGGGAAGCTGGAGGATTGGGAAGCTTTTAAAAAACAACAGAAGGTAACTAAACAACAGAAGATAACTAGGAATACAAGTTCACAAGTGATAGTAGGATTAGGCCATTCGGCCCATTGAGTCTACTCTGCCATTCAATCATGGCTGATCTCTGCCTCCTAACCCCATTTTCCTGCCTTCTCCTCATAACCCTTGACATCCGTTCTAATCATGAATTTGTCTATCTCTGCCTTAAAAATATCCACTGGCTTGGCCTCCACAGTCCACTGTGGTAATGAAATTCACAGATGAATTACCCTCTGACTAAAGAAGTTCCTCCTCACCTCCTTTCTAAAAGAGCGCCCTTTAATTCTGAGGATATGACCTCTGGTCCTAGAATCAGTGGAAACATCTTTTCTGCATCCACAATAATGCCTTTCATTATTATGACGCCCCCCCTTAACCTTCTAGATTCCAGTGGGTAGAGGCCCAGTGCTGTCAAGTGCTCATCATATGCTAACCCACTCATTCCTGGATTCATTCTTGTAAACCTCCTCTGGACCCTCTTCACAGCCAACACATCCTTCCTCAGATATAAGGGCCAAATTTGCTCACAGTACTCCAAATGTGGCCTGATCAGTGCCTTATAGAGCGTCAGCATTACATTTCTGTTTTTATATTCCACTCCTCTTGATATAAATGCTAGCATTGAATTTGCCTTCCTTAATACCGATTCGACTTGCAGATTAACTTTTTGGGAAATACGAAAGTAAGCTAACCAATAATATGAAAGTGACTAACAAAAGTTTTTTCAGGTATATAGAGAGTAAGAAAGAGGCAAGAGTGGATGTTGGATCGCTGGAAAGTGATGCTGGAGAAATGATAATGGGGAATAAAGAAATGGCAGAGGAATTAAATATGTTTTTTGCATCAGTCTTCACAGTAGAAGACACCAGCAAAATGCCGGAAATTCAAGAGCACCTCAATCAATGGTTCAATGGTACTTTATTGCCGAATGTACCTAAATCATCAGGAAGGCTGGCTCCGTCCATGGGGTGGTGTTGGATTCACTGGAGGTGGTCTTGGAGGGGAGGATGCTCCTCAAACTATGGAGTATCTTGGACAATACAGCTCACCCCCTCCATGACACACTGGTCAACCTGAGGAGTACCTTCAGCAACACACTGGTTCCACCAAGATGCAGCACAGAACGCCACAGGAGATCCTTCCTCACTGTGGCTCTCAAACTGTACAACTCCGCCCCCTTCTGTCGTGGGGTAGACTGACTACCCTTCCTTCTCCCCCCCCCCCCCACAGTAAAATGTGTTTTTTTTGGTATACATTTCAGCACAATCTTACTATACATGAGCACAATCATACAAGAGTGTAAGAATAGTAGATTATACTCTCTGGTGCTCCAGAAAAAAACACAGCGCGAACACAGCCCAACCTCTCCTTACAGCCAATACCTTTCAATCTAGGCAGTATTCTGGTAAAACAGTTTAATAATAGGTTAGAACGGGTGTCAGGGGTTACGGGGCAAAAGCAGGAGAATGGGGTTGAAGGGGAAAGACAGATCAGCCATGATTGAATGCCGGAGTAGACTTGATGGGCCCAATGGACTAAATCTGCTCCTAGAATTGATGAATTTAAAAAACAAAAAAATAGATTATTTTCTAGTTTACCTCAAGCAGTCACTCCGCTACCTACAAAATGCTTTACCCTTGGTTGGAGACAGCTCTTTCGTTGCTGCTATCACACCACTCCGTCGTAGTGTCATCAATAGATGCTATTGTGCTTCACTGTGATTCAGCAGTGTCTCACTGACAGTACATCCACTGACAGGGCAGTTGGCAGAGAGATCAATTACTTCAGCATTCCTGTCAAAATATGTTTCAAAAACGTGGCAGAACTGCAGTAAATGTCAGCATGTGGAATGTTCACCAAAAATCAGTGACCTTGACACTTTGTGAGAATACTACCAGCACCAGAGGAAGGGACTGGAGGCTTTGGAGATGGTGCCAGAGAGGTCCACCAGGAGTGTTGACTGGGTTAGATGGTCTTGGCTATAAGGAGAGGTTGAACAAACTTTGACTGTTTTTGCTGATACGTCGGAGACGTGAGGGGTGACCTGATAGAAGTGTGTAAAATTACAAGAAGCTTTGAAAGGGTAGACGGGGCTCTTATTCCCAGGGTGAAAATTTCAAATACCAGAGGGTGTGGGTTTTAGTTGAGAAGGGAGAAAGTCAAAAGGACATGTGCAAAGCAGGTTTCCGTTTAGGATTACGTTAGGATTATAATTGAAACATGTACCGAGGTACCATGTAAAGTTGTTTTTGAATGGTATCCTGACTAACCAGATAATACGTGTAGAAAGGAATTGCAGATGCTGGTTTAAACCGAAGATAGACACAAAACGGTGGAGTGAAAGGTCTGTCTCACGAATCTGCGGTCATTGGCGGCGAAACGGGAAGAATCTGCCGCCATAGACCGCGCACTCGTGAGAAAGAACAATTCCCGGGCCGTGCGACGGTGTTCCCAACACCGCGCGGTGCAAAAATAAAATCGACAATGTCGAAAACACAATACTCACCGCACAACCTCCACCAGTGATGCACGAGTGCGCACGGCCGCTCGCACGGCCCGCCGCCAGTATGGCTCGAGCGCCGTGCGTCAAACCTCCTCTGCCACAGCCTCCGCCAGTGACGCACGTGCCGCCGCCAGTGAGGCACGTGTGCTGCGCGGCCGCAGGCACAGCCACCGCTACAGCGCCGCGATCAGGATGGCCGCCGCCACAGCCGCCTCTGGTGAGTCACGTGCGGGGGGCCGACGTCATCGCAGTCGGCCCGCCCTTTTTTTACTTACCGCAAGCACGTGGGACCCGCCGTGTTTGAATTAACTCGGCCCCCGCGCAACATCCGTGCGGCGCTCCGGTGGATAAGCTCGACGCTCTCGCCGTTGCCGCGCGGTCCTCGCTACCGGCGACGCCGCGCTTCACCGCCGATGACCGCAAACAGGTAAGACACGGCCTTGACTCAGCAGGACAGGCGGCATCCCTGGAGAGAAGGAATGGGTGACGTTTCGGGTCGAGACACTTCAGACTGGTAATAACAGATAATAGTAAGATTAAATGAGAACTTACCAGTTTGAAGTTTGATCTTTATTTTATGAGTTACGATGAGCAATTACGTGAAGAACCCGCCAGTCGGCATGCGCGTCAATCTTCAAATCAGCGGTGTGAAATCACAGATAATAGTAACTGAAGTAACATAGTAAGAATATAAAACAGACCTTCCAGTTGACCTTTATGATATTGAGGGCTGGGAGCGGTGGGCACGTAATCGCTCATCGTAACTCCTCATAAAATAAAGATCAAACTTCAAAGTGGTAAGTTCTCGCTTAATCTTACTATTTTACTTCGGTCACGTGAGTGATTCCGTGAAGAATTCAAAGCTCTGTGATTTCATGCCGTGGATACGAATCCAGGCTTCTCACACTGCATCAGATGACTCGGGAGGAGTGAATAATGAGCAATACAGTGAAACATGGTACAGATTAACATGTTGCTTTAATTCACAAACAAATAAAGAAAAATACAATAGCGACCCCTCTCTCGCAGGGGGAAGCTAGGAAACAGAACTTAAAATGGAATGGGCGAACACCCCGGTTTCGATAAATAATAAATAAATAATAATAAATACTTTATTAATCCCCTTATTCAGGGGAAATTCAGATGTCCTTGCAGCACACTAATAAAAATACAACATAGCATTAAAGAAGTTTAACATTAACACATAAAAACATCCCCCCACAATGGTTCCCACTGTGGGGGAAGGCACAAAGTCCAGTCCCCATCCCCATGTCCACCCATAGTCGGGCCTATTGAGGCCTCCACAGTCGCCGCTACGGAGGCTCGATGTTCCTGGCCGTTCTCGCCGGGTGATGGTACTCCGGCGTCGGGAGAACCCTCTCAGTGGCTTGGGGTGCCAGGAACGGCCGCCTTCTTACCGGAGACCGCGGCTTCCAAGCCAACAGGCCGCTCTGGACGGAGCTCCACATACTGGTGATCTCGGCGAGAGATCCCAGGCTCCGCGATGTTAAAGTCAGCGCTGCCGCCCGCAGCTGGCCGCTCCACAGACTCGCGGCTCCGCGATGTTTTTATCGGCGGTCCCCGCAGCTGGCCGCTCCACAGACCCGCGGCTCCGCGATGTTTTTATCGGCGGTCCCAGCATACCGGAGTTCCAGCGTGGCGATCCAGACAAGGCATCGCCCACTCCGCGACAGCGCGCCAGCGCTGTGCCGCCGCCGAAGCCGAGGTTCTCGCCAGGTCCCCTCAGGAAACGCAGCTCCAGGCCCCGCTGGTAGGCCGCGAGGACGGGTCGAAGGTGCTGCTCGGAGGAAAGCAGCCTCTCCTACCAGGTAGGGACTTGAAAAAGCAGTTACCCCCTTCTCCCCCACCACCCCCCCCACACATAAAAAGATTAGACCCCCCACTACACACTTTAACGTACTAAAAATAATAAAAAAGAAGTGAAAAAAATGGACAGCTGCCGGACCGGCAGCCGTTCAGGACAGCGCCCCCTTCCAAAGTCCATAATAAGTGGTTTATTATAAAACCGGTGAAATGTCAGTTCATTTGACCATCCTGCGGCCGTGAGGATATGGTCTAGAGGGACGTCCATTGCCCTCGCTGCTGACGTTGATGCCGCCCTGGTGGAGTGAGATTTAAAATTGTCAGTATTAACTCCTGCACAAACCAGCACTTGTTTCAGCCATCTTGAGATGGTCTGGACCAACACTTTCCCATGTGGCTTTTTGTGGCTAATAAACAATTGTACTTCCGACCCTCTGAGGCCCTTGGTGACCTCAATATAACATCGCAAGTGCGCCACTACACACAGTCGTAAATCGGTGGGATATGCTGACAGTACAAGCTTGAATCCTGACACCCCTGGTCTGCTCTGTTTTATGAGATCATATATGTAGAACATAACGTCATTCCCAGATGATCCCATCCTGTCCAGTCGCAACTTCTGCAGAGTCTGAACCCTCTGCGCTGACACCAGCGCCATGAGCATGACTAACTTCAGGGTAATCTTTATCAAAGACAAGGATGTGGCTGGACCCCACTGACGAAGCAGCGTGAGTACCACACTCACATCCCAGATTTCTGAATATCTAGGCCTGGGGGGATTGGAATTAAAAACACCCTTCATAAACGGGATATTAACGGATGAGATCCTACAGACTGTAGTTCTGACCCCAAACATAAATACGATGACAGAGCACTCCTGGCACTATTGATGGCACTATAGCTCAACCCATCATCAAAATACAATTTGGGCAGAAACTCTAACACATCTGGGATGGAAGCTGTGTGGTAACTAATGTTACCCTGTAAGCAAAACTCCTCCCATTTCCTGACATGAGAGATGTACTGCTTTTTTGTACTATCCCTGCAGGACGATGTGATGATATCCACGGTCCGATTGGATAGTCCCAGACCCAGGTATGGCCTCTTTAAAACCTGCAAATGAACAAATTAATACGATCATACAACGGGTGTTGATCCCCAGTCACAGGGTTCACCAATAGGTTGTTACGTTTTGGAACCACCATAATAGGTTGAGTTATAATGTCCGAAATGGGAGGGAACCATGGCTGTGTAGGCCAGTCGGGCACCACCAAAACTCCTGAAGCGGAGTCCTGCACCGACTGATGAGGCAGAATGGGGGAAATGCATATATAAACAGTCCTCCCCAATGTAGCGCAAAAGCGTCTACCGCTACTGCCCCTGGGTCTGGTTCCCATGAAACATACTTCGGTACCTGGTGATTGAGTCTGGATGCAAACAAATTTATATCTGGCATCCCGTACCGAACAACAATATCATTAAATACATCATGATTCAACATCCATTCTGTGTTGTCATTGAATTTGCATGACCTGTTGTCTGCCACCATGTTGAACCTGCCTGGCAAGTAAACAGCTGAAACCCAAATGTTTCTTTTAATGCACCAATGCCAAATAAGGTTAGCCAATCTCAAGATTCCGACTTGATTCCACCCATATAATTCACATACGCCACTGCCGTGGTGTTGTCAATCTGAAGCTGAACATGTAAGTGATGCATGGTGGTACAATAAGCCTTAAGCCCATAAAATGCTCCCAGTAACTCTAAATAATTAATTCCATGTGATTGGAGAATAAATGCCTCAAGCACATTCCATCTGCCTCCACAGCTAGAGATGATATCAGTAGCCCCCCAACCTAGGGCACTAACATCAGTCTGTAGAACAACTGAAAGTGCTTCAATCAAAATTTTGCTGGAACAACTCGAAATGTTTCTAATCCACCACTGAATTTCAGCAATGGCTTCAGTTGGTAATTGCATGGGTCTGTTGAAATGACCTGCATGATTCCTGTACCTTTGCCCTCTGTAAATGTTGGTAATGCAAAGGTCCATACTGTGCAGCTGGAAAGGCTGCTACCAATTTGCCAATCAAGCTAGCCACATGCCTAATTGAAGATGAATGCTCTCCCATGAGCTTGATACAGCCTTCAATTAAATCTAATCTCTTGCCCTTGGGCAGAGTTACAGACATGTGAGTTGAATTAACTGTGAATCCCAGATAATCAATAACTTTAACCGGTATCAATTTTGATTTAGTTGGATGAATTAGAAACAGATAACTCAGCTGCCTCCCGAGTTTTTCCAATTATTAAGATATCATCTAAATAAGCCATTACAATGTGACCCTGAACCCGGAGTAGCCCCAATGCTGGTTTTAGCAGCTTTGTAAATAATCTAGGGGCTGAGGTTAACCCATTAGGCAGCGCTGTAAATTGCCACAACTGCCTCATCCAACTAAATTTGAAATATCTCCGATGATCTTTATGAACAGGCACTGAGTAATATGCATCCTTTAGATCTATACATGCCATATTACACCCTCTGGAAACCAATTGCTTGGCAGTGGCAAAAGTTTCCATCTTGAAATGCTTATACTGCACAAACGGATTAAGGTCCGTCAGGTCCAAAATAATCCGACTACCACCATCTTTCTTTGGTCTAGGAAAAATGTTAGATACGAATTGGTGAGGTTGACAAACTGTCTTCTCAATTACACCTTTTATATATAATTTTTAAATTTCAGCCTGAACCTCCAAATTTTCTTTTTGTGAGAAAATAAGTGCCTGCCTTGGTGTATGTTGTGTAGGCGGACACAAATTAGAAATGAATTCAATTCAAAACCCTTGTATAGCTTGCAGTATAAACAATTCTGATGTTATCCCATACCATTCTTTCAGAAACCAGTGTAACCTCCCCCCAACTGGTAGGTAATTCTCACTGAATATGTTTCGACAAGCACCAGACCCACCTACCTCCATGGTTACCGGTGGAGTTCTTTGTCCCCTGGCTCTGGTGGGAAACGGCATGTTTGCTCGTGATCCTGCTGGAGTGCGCCAGCTGCGCACATTGAATGGCCGGCTTGGTCCTTGCCCGGACCCCGTTTCGGCAAACCGCTTGTAGGGGTGCTGCCTCCGAAGGGTTCTGCTGGTCATTGGCACCTTAATGAGCCCGACGGTCTTTGCCTCGTCGTCCAGCTCCTTCACCCGCTTAGCGAGGTCTTCCCCAAACAAAAGATTTGGTGCCTGGACGTTGCTCAGCTTACACAGGGCAGCGAATTTTGGGTTGATTGTAGGGCGGATGGCGCTCTTTCTAAGGCAGTTTATTTCAAAGTGCACATTGCACATGAGAGCCAGGGCATCCTGCTGAACCTCAGTCAGGTGCCCCGCATCCACCGACCTCCCGAATGCCGTAATGCCGGAAGCGAGTAGCTTCAGTACCCTCTGCAGCTTCATCTCCTGCGCCCTGATGCCTACTACCATATGGCCCCAGATGGCATGGTTTACTGCCGGCACTTTAAGCAGGATACAATTAGCCGGTGCAATTAAGTATATATAGTTATGATATCGTGGCCATTACGGAGACATGGCTGCAAGGGGATCAGGATTGGGAGTTAAATATAGAGGGGTACTCGACAATTAGAAAAGATAGACAGGAAAGAAAGGGAGGAGGGGTGGCCCTTTTAATAAGGGAGGGAATAACGGCAATAGAGAGGAAGGATATTGCGTTGAAGGATCAGGATAGTGAAACAGCTTGGGTACAGATAGAGAATAACAAGGGGAAAAAAACACTAGTGGGTGTAATTTATAGACCTCCAAATAGCTGTGACGCTGTTAGTCAGAACATAAATCTGCAAATAGTTGACGCATGTAAAAAGGGAACTGCTGTAATCATGGGGGACTTCAATTTTCATATTAATTGGGCAAACCAAACTGGGCAGGGTAAATTAGAAGAAGAGTTTATAGAATGTATTAGAGACGGGTTCCTAGAACAGTATGTCACAGAACCGACAAGGGGGGAGGCAATCTTGGATCTGGTCCTGTGTAATGAAGCAGGATTAATTAAAAATGTCATAGTTAGGGACTCGTTGGGAACAAGTGACCACAATATGGTCGAATTCCATATTCAAATAGAAGGGGAGCAGGTTGAAACTCAGGCTAGGGTACTTAGTCTAAATAAGGGGGATTATGAAGGTATGAGGACTGAGCTGATCAAAGTTGACTGGGATAGCAGACTCAAGAATAAGACGGTACATGAGCAGTGGTGTACGTTTAAGGATCTACTGTATAACCTTCAAGAAAAATTTATTCCTATGAAGAAAAAAAGGGGTAAGGGAAAGAACAGTCAGCCATGGCTCAGTAAAACTATAAAGGATAGTATTCGGCTGAAGGCAAGGGCATATAAGGTAGCCAGAGATAGTGGGAGGGTAGAGGATTGGGAAGCATTTAAAGGTCAGCAAAAAATAACTAAGAGATTAATTAAGACGGGGAAAATAGACTATGAAAGGAATTTAGCGAACAACATAAAAACTAATAGTAAGAGTTTTTATAGCTATATAAAAAGAAAAAGGGTGGCTAAGGTGAATGTTGGTCCATTGGAGGGTGAGACTGGAGAGTTGTTGGTGGGGAACATGGAAATGGCAAAGGCATTAAATGAGTATTTTGTATCAGTCTTCACCATAGAAGACACAAAAAATATTCCAACGCTGGATAAACAGGGGGCGGTAGGAATGGAGGAGCTAAATACTATTAAGATCACCAAGGAGGTGGTATTAGGGAAATTAATGAGACTGAAGGAGGATAAATCCCCTGGGCCTGATGGATTACATCCAAGGGTCTTGAGGGAGATAGCGGTGGGGATTGTGGATGCATTGGTGATAATTTTCCAAAACTCCCTGGAGGCAGGAACGGTCCCAGTGGATTGGAAAATGGCCAATGTAACACCTATATTTAAAAAAGGAAGTAAACAGAAGGCGGGTAACTATAGACCGGTTAGTCTAACATCGGTGGTGGGTAAAATGTTAGAGACAATTATTAAAGAAACACTAACGGGGCACTTGGATAAACATGACTTCATCGGACAGAACCAGCATGGTTTTGTGAAGGGGAAGTCCTGTTTAACGAATCTGCTCGAATTCTTTGAGGAAGTAACAACCCGGGTGGATAAAGGGGAACCGGTGGATGTGGTATATTGGACTTCCAAAAGGCTTTTGACAAGGTGCCACATAAGAGACTATTGCTAAAAATAAAAAATTATGGGATTGGGGGTAATATATTAGCATGGGTAGAGGATTGGCTAACAAATAGGAAGCAGAGAGTGGGGATAAATGGTTCATACTCGGGATGGCAACCGGTAACTAGCGGGGTTCCGCAAGGGTCGGTGCTGGGACCCCAGTTGTTCACAATTTATATAAATGATTTGGAGGAGGGAACCAAGTGTAATATATCAAAATTTGCGGACGATACAAAAATGGGAGGAAAAGTAGGGGATGAGGAGGATAGGAAGAGTCTGCAAAAGGATATAGATAAGCTAGGTGAGTGGGCAACAACTTGGCAGATGAAATTTAATACTAATAAATGTGAAGTCATTCACTTTGGGAAAAAAAATGATAGGGCAAGTTATTTTCTAAATGAGGTGGAGCTGCGTTGTAATGCAACGCAAAGGGATCTAGGGGTAGTAGTACATGAATCACTAAAAGTTAGTATGCAGGTGCAGCAAGCAATCAGGAAGGCCAATGGAGTTTTGGCCTTTATTGCTAGGGGGATTGAGTATAAAAACACGGAGGTCTTGCTGCAGCTGTACACAGTATTAGTGAGACCACATTTGGAATACTGTGTACAGTTCTGGGGTCCATACTTAAGAAAGGATGTACTGGCCCTGGAGGCAGTGCAGCGAAGGTTTACAAGATTAATTCCTGCAATGAGGGGATTGACATATGAGGAAAGGTTAAGTAGGCTGGAACTCTACTCTTTGGAGTTTAGAAGAATGAGAGGCGATCTCATTGAAACATATAAGATCGTGAGGGGCCTTGATCGGGTGGATGCACCGAGGATGTTCCCAATGATCGGGGAAACTAGAACTAGGGGACATAGTTGTAGAATAAGAGGGGGCTCTTTTAAAACTGAGATGAGGAAGAACTTCTTCACCCAGAGGGTGGTTAATTTATGGAATTCACTGCCCCAGGGAGCAGTGGAAGCAGAAACATTAAATATATTTAAGTCTAAAATAGATGGTTTTTTAGCTGCCAAGGGGATAAGGGGCTACGGGGAGAGGGCAGGGATATGGACCTAGGTATGGTTAGTATAGTAAGACCTGAGTGATCTCCTGGACAAGTGTCGATCGCCTGGATTGGGGTCGGAGAGGAATTTCCCGGATTTTTTTCCCGAATTGGACCTGGGTTTTTATCCGGTTTTTTGCCTCCCCCAGGAGATCACGCGGTTCTTGGGGTGGAGAGGGGTGATAGCGATATAAAGGGGAGGGTAGTGTCTTGTGTTCTGTGTCTTGTGTCTACTGTTTGTGGGTAAGGGTGTCTGTTTAGTGTTCAGCCATGAGCGAATGGCGGTGCGGGCTCGATGGGCCTGGTGGTCTACTCTTGCACCTACTTTCTATGTTTCTATGTTTCTATGTCATATTTCCGAGCTGTTGCATCCATGGTCAGCTCCTGAAGCTGGTGTGAGTCCAAGTAGTTTATTGTGGCAGCCAATTCCTCACCCAGCGGCTCTCCTGAATCCGTCGGGACGGCAAATCTTGCTGCCAGGAATGGGACCTCCGGCTCGTGCCCTTCGTCCCTTGGGGCAGCCTCCAATGCTAAGCCCACAGACTCGGCGTCAGACTCATACTGACCCATTATGCTCTCCTCCTCCTCGAGGGAGACATTAGGCAGCCCTGTAGTAGGTGCTGCTGGCACGGGCTCTTGGAGAGGCCGGCGCTCTGGATGGATCATCCCCTCCACAAGGAGCTCCATTCTGGCTAACCGTCCAAACATGGTATCCATTCTTGGAGGGGAACCCTCCCCACCGGACTCGTCGGAGTCTATCGGCCGTACAGACTTTCTGGTAGCTTTACGCCCCACCGGCGTAGCCACGGTGCCCTCACACACCAAGTCTGCAGTCGCTGGTTTGACTATTAGCGACTCTGTAGATGAGCTAGGCGGCCGCCTGCTACCCGCACTCCCGCGGTCCTTAGTTACGTTCGCAACGGCTCGCCTTGCTCTCAACGATTTCTCCATGCTTGGACTTGCCCTCCTGAAACAAGATTTAACAAGCGCAGAAACGACCTCCGACTAAGTTTGACACTTACCTGAGGCTTTTAAAACTTACCGCTGGAGGAGTGCTGCACCTCCGAGCTGGTCGCTGCGCCATGCGTCAGACGTAATGACGCGCATGCCGACTGGCAGGGTTCTTCACAGAATCATTCACGTGACTTCAAAGTTAAATACTCTACATAAAAACAATCATGTCAAACTCAAACACAATAGGTAGAGCTAAAGGGAAGATTTAGAGTGCAGAATACAGTTCTCAGCATTGCAGCACATCAGTTCTATTTTATACTGAGAGTGGTTGGTGTCAGGAATGTGCTGCCAGGGGAGGTGGTAGATGCAGATATGATAGTGCCATTTAAGAGGCGCCAAAACCTGCCGACAATTGCATTTAGAATCAGAGGGCTGTTTCTATGCATGATGTGCTTAACTGGGGAATGTACCTACTGTATGTATGGCAACAATCTTACTGATCTGAATGGAACAGACAAATCTCACTGTACCTTGGTACACGTGATAATAAAGGAACCATTGAACCATCGGAATCATGCATGGTTCATGGAACCATAGAAATATAGAACATAGGTGCAGGAGTAAGCTATTCGACCCTTCCAGCCAACACCATCATTCAATATGATCATGGCTGATCATCCAAAATCAGTATCCCGTTCCTGCTTTCTCCCCATATCCCTTGATTCCATTAGCCCTAAGAGCTAATTCTAACTCTCTCTTGAAAAACACCTGGTGAATTGGCTCCCACTCAACCATTGAACCCTTTAGACACATGGACTGGCCAGTAATAGAGGGATAAGCAGCATCTGCAGGTAGAGGGGGTTTGAGGAATTGGCATCATGGTCGGTGTTGGAGGCGTGGGTTCGAATCCCACTTCTGACACCATGTTGAATGATGTGACCCATACACAGGAGTAACAACTCATAGTCTTTACTGTAACACAAGCGGAGGTAACATTACACGCTATCGTCTCCATGGTCAGCATCTAGTCTGGCCGTGAGACAGTGACGTGCTATATTAACAGTATTCATTGTCCAGGGTAGGGATGAAGATCAGGACTGGACTACATATGGAATGTGCAGCATGCATAATATGTGTGGTGATAGATATAGTAAAGGCAGACTAAAATGGTTAATCTACAGTCGGCACTGACATGGTGTGGACTAAAGGGTCTGTTCTTACGCTGCCATGAATCTGGTGCAAGAATGGAGCAAAACCCAGACCCATCATCCACTTGGAAATCCTTCAATCACTGTTGCAACGGAGATGTTAATCCATTACAAGTTATTCACCGGTTTATTTTTGGCACAGACATGTTTCTTCTTTGCTTGGCTTGCCATGGGATGATACATCTGAAATAATTAAACTGTCGGTTTAAATGGTTGCTTTGATCTTAAAAAATGCACCGCGGTAAACTTGCCAGGGTTTCTTCAAGAACACCTGCTCAACACGTGTGTTCTTACATCAAGAACATGCTGGCAATGGCAGTGTTTATTTCGAGAGGGTTAGAATACAAACACAGGGATGTAATGCTGAGGGTTTATAAGGCACTGGTCAGACTGCATTTGGCATATTGTTAGCAGTTTTCTGCCCCATATCTGAGGAAGGATGTGCTGGCGTTGGAGAGGGCCCAGAGTTGGTTTACGAGAATGATCCCAGGAATGATTGGTTTAACGTGTGATGAGCACTTGATGGCACTGGGCCTGTACTCACTGGAGTTTAGAAGGATGAGGGGGACCTCGTTGAAACTTACCAAATAGTGAAAAACCTGGATAGAGTGGATGTGGAGAGGATGTTTCTACTACAAGAGTCTAGGACCAGAGGCCACAGCCTCAGAATAAAAGGACGCACCTTCAGAAAGGAGATGAGGAGGAATTTCTTTAGAAGGTGGTGAATCTGTGGAAGTCATTGCCACAGACGGCTGTGGAGGCCAAGTCAATGTCGGTCACAGTGGTGCAGCGGTAGAGTTGCTGCCTTGCAGCGAATGCAGCGCCAGAGACCCAGGTTTGATCCCGACTATGGGTGCTGTCTGTACGGAGTTTGTACGTTCTCCCCGTGACCTGCGTGGGTTTGCTTCAAGATCTTCGATTTCCTCCCACACTCCAAAGACATACAGGTAGGTTAATTAGCCTGGTAAATGTAAAAATTGTCCCTAGTGGGTGTAGGATGGTGTAAATGTGCAGGGATCGCTGGTCGTAGCGGACCCGGTGGGCTGAAGGCCTGTTTCCATGCTGTATCTCTAAACTAAATGGATATTTTTAAAGTTGAGATTGACAGATTCTTGGTTAGTACAGGTGTCAGGTGTTATGGAAAGCAAGCAGGAGAATGGGATTGAGAGGGAAAGATAGATCAGCCATGATTGAGTGGCAGAGTAGACTTGATGGGCCAAATGGCTTTATTATGCTCCTAGAATTTATGAACATGATCTTATACACCTCTATAAGATCACCCCTCATCCTTCTGCACTCCAAGGAATAAAGCACTAGCCTGCTCAACCCCCCCCTATAGTATAGGCCTTTGAGTCCTGGCAACATGCTGGTAAATCTTCTCCCTACCCATCCCAGCTTGACAACATCTTTCATATAACAAGCTGATCAAAACTGAACACAAAATGTGGCCAAATGTTGTCTCACCAATGTCTGGTACAACTGCATCCTGACCATCCAATGTCTGCACTCAATACTCTGACTGATGACACACAGCAAACATAGTAATAGTTCATGTTCATAAGTGATAGAAGCAGAATTAGGCCATTCGGCCCATCAATTCTACTCCGCCATTCAATCATGGCGGATCTATCACTCACTCCTAAGCCTATTCTCCTGCCGTCTCCCCATAACCACTGACACCTGTACTAATCAAGAACCTATCTAACTCTGCCTTAACCATATCCATCGATTTGTCCTCCTTCTGTGCCAATTAATTCCACAGATTCACCAGCCTCTGACAAAAAATTCCTCCTGTAAACAGTGATCTCCAGGGTGATGTGAATGGCTTACACCTACTTTTAATCTGAATGCCTTCAAACTTGACGATCCTTGAGTATTTGACGAATCTCTAAAATGATCACAACATTATACAAGTAGACAAAAAATGCTGGAGAAACTCAGCGGGTGAGGCAGCATCTATGGAGAAAGGCAGCCTTTCGGGTCGACCCGAAACATCGCCTGCTCCTTTTCTCCAAAGATGCTGCCTCACCCGTTGAGTTTCTCCAGCATTTTTTGTCTACTTTCGATTTTTCCAGCATCTGCAGTTCCTTCTGTAACACAACTTTACACATGGCAGTTTGCAAAACCGCGCGCTATTATGCATCTTGATTTAACAGTGCACTATTTCAAAATCTACGGGTGTGAATTAATAGCTTTCTCCAATTTCCTACCGCTGCCCAGAATTAGCCAAAATCTATTTTTAGAAGTTAAAATCTATTAAAATATAAACGTCTGCTATTCACTAATCTTTCAGAAGCGTAGCTATTTATAGATTGTGAAGTGAATGGGAGGCTAAATACTCAAGGTTTCCATCAAAGTCATTTGTTCCACAAATTTTTAGTGGGAAATATGCAAAACTCTGAAAGGCACTTAAGAAGCAGTCTGTTCGCCCAAGGGACACATTTGTATTAGACTGACAGCAAGCCTGCTTTGCAAGGCACAACACTGATAGAAAATATCGACCTGATCAATACTAATGATCTGCTAGCATTGATTGTTGGTCACAATTAGAAACATAGAAAATAGGTGCAGGGGTAGGCCATTCGGCCCTTCGAGCCAGCACCGCCATTCAATATGATCATGGCTGATCATCCACAATCAGTACCCCGTTCCTGCTTTCTCCCCATATCCCTTGATTTCGTTAGCCCTCAGAGCTATATCTAACTCTCTCTTGAAAACATCCAGTGAATTGGTCTCCACTGCCTTCTGTGGCAGAGAATTCCTTTGCATTATTTATGTTTAGTTTAGTTTAGAGAAACAGCGCGGAAATAGGTCATTTGGCCCACCGGGACCGCTCCGACCAGCGATCCCCACACATTAATACTATCCTACACACATTAAGGACAATTAAAAAAAAAACATTTATACTAAGTCAATTAACCTACAAACCTGTACGTCTTTGCAGTGTGGGAGAAAACCAAAGATCTCGGAGAAAACCCACGCGGTCACGGGGAGGACATACAAACTGCGTACAGACAGCACCCGTAGTCGGGATTGAACCCGGGTTGCTAGCACTGTCAGCGCTGTAAGGCAGCAACTCTACCGCTGTGCCAACTGTGTCGCCCTTGACTGCTCTTGACAGCAGAATGGTTTACCTTTACACTTGCCTTAAAGTTTAGTAATTCTGCCAAGAAGGAGCCATAGGACCAAAGTATTACAATCAAAGACGATCTTTGCAATGCACCAGCTACTTTCTGGACTAGCTAAAACACTGTTTTAAACAGAAGCTTTGATAAAATAAACACAAGAAAGCAGATGCTGTTCAAGTACTTGGATTAACATAAAGTGCAGTCACAAATTGCTGGATTAACTCGTGTATGGTTGGCATGGTGGCCCACCCTTAGAGCCACTGCCTTACAGCACCAGAGATCCGGGTTCGATCCTGACTATGGGTGCTGTCTGTACAGAGCTTGTATGTTCTCCCCGTGATCACATGGGTTTTCTCCGGGTGCCCCGGTTTCCTCCTCACTCTACAGGTTTATAGGCAAATTGGCTTGGTAAAATTGTAAATTGTCCCTCGTGTGTGTAGGATAGTGTTAGTGTGTGGGGATCGCTGGTCAGCGCGGGCTTGGTGGGCTGAAGGGCCTGTTTCCGCACTTTATTTCTAAACTAAACTAAACTTAAGGAAGGAACCGCAGATGCTGGTTTATACCAAAGATAGACACAAAACACTGGATTGATTCAACAGCACTTCTAGAAAACATGGACAGGCGATGTTTCAGGTCGAGACCCTTCTTCAGACTGATTGTAGTTCGGGAGAAAGCTGGAAAATGAGGTGAAGGCAGAACAAAGCCTGGTGAGTGATCGGTGGATGCAAGCGAGGGGGGGGGGGGGGGGAGGGTTGATTATCAGATGGTGTGCTGCTAATTGTGGTGTAAGGTTTGGCAGCTCGGACTTTATTCCTTGTAGTGCAGGAGGCTGAGGGGTGATCCTCTAGAGGTATATATATCATGAGGGAAATTGATAGGATGAATGCAGAGTCTTTACCCAGTTAGGGCAATCAAGAGTTAGAGGACCTAGGTTTAAGATGAGCGGATAAAAATTGTATTACGGCAACATTTTCACTCATAGGGTGGTGGGCATATGGAGCAAGCTGCTAGAGAACGTAGTAGATTCAGGTATTATAATAGCATTTAAAAGATACTTGGACAGATACATGAATAGGAAAGGGTTTGAGGGATATGGGCCAAAAGCAGGCAAATGAAACTCACCTAGATAGGACATCTGTGTCCACATGGGGAGTTGGGCCAAAGGTCTTGTTTCCGAGTCATATGACTCTATGACTCTTTGTCATTTTGGAATCAATGTTGAAACAATAGATCATCTAACCTGTGACGGGAAAAGGAAAGACAATAATTACCATCAGAAGATGAAGCAGGTGAAAACTCAATCAAATCTATGCTCCTGAGATCCTGTATCAAATAATGTGATGTGAATTAATCAAAACTCTGATGTTAATTAATCAAGTCTTGTCAGTATGCTAAATCATTATTTCTCATATAGTTCTGACAAATAACTTGAGTCGGAAAGAACGGGTCATCCATCTTCTGTTCCGAAGGACATTCCCTAAGGAGCGAAAAAGGTAATTCTTGTAACATCCGAGCAAAAAATAGAGGTGTAACCAAAAAACTATACTGAGCATACATCCCAGTGGTATGAATATTAATTTCTCTAACTTCAGGTAGCCTCGGCATTCCCTCTCTCTCTCTATCCCTCCCCCACCCAAGTCACTCCAGCTTCTCGTTTTCACCCAACAAACAGCTAACAATGGCCTGTTTCCTTTATCATCGTTACT
>JAXLNO010005576.1:47500-48894 GCA_038087875.1 Malacoraja senta | reverse complement strand
GTCTCTCTCCCCTCCTCTCACACCCCTCTCTTTATCTCCCCCCTCCTCCCCCTCTCTCTACCCCTCTGTTCTCGCTCACCTCTCCCCCCCTCTCTCCCCTCTCCCCCCCCCTCTCTCCCCTCTCCCCCCCCTCTCCCTCTCTCTGTGAAACAGGGTAAACCTGTGTGTGAAGTTTGCACGACATCTCTAGACTCAATGTTCTGTCTGATGAAGGCCAATGTGACAAAAGCCTTTTAAACCACCCTATATGTACACCATATGTACACCACAGCTATATGTACACCAAATGTACACCAGCAGCTATATGTACACCATATGTACACCAGCAGCTATATGTACACCATATGTACACCACAGCTATATGTACACCATATGTACACCAGCAGCTATATGTACACCATATGTACACCACAGCTATATGTACACCAAAGTATTTACATATATACACTAATCAAATATTTACAAAGCCATACAAAAAAAGAGAAAAAAGAAAAGAAAACCCCTTGATATACGATACAGTATATCTTAGTCATATATACAACCCATCACCCTATAATCACCCTTCCCAATAAATCAGTATAACAAATATCCCACTCACAATCACCTATCCTCATCCCAATATCCTTTAAAAAAGTGTTTTTGTACATCTGTTTAAAGTGAATCATGTTTGTGCTAAGTTTTATCTCCTGTTCCAGACCATTCCACAAATTCACCCAACAGATTGCTATGTACATACTTTTAAGAGTTGTTCTGACATTGAGTTTTTATAAATTAAGTTCCGCTCTCAAATTATACCCACCCTGTCTTTCCATAAACAGTTTTTGTATATTTCCTGGAAGTAAATTATTTCTTGCTTTGTACATGATTTGTGCAGTTTTAAATTTAACCAGATCGGTGAACTTCAGTGTGTGTGATTTTAAGAATAATAAATTGGTATGTTCAAGATATCCAACGTTATTGATCATTCATATTGCTCTTTTTTGTAATGTACATAACGGCTGTAGGTTGGTTTTGTAGATGTTACCCCATATCTCCACACAGTAACTCAGATATGGCAATATGAGTGTATTATACAGAGTATGTAATGATTTATGGTCCAGAATGTTTCTTGATTTTCCCAATATTGCTATATACTTTGCCAGTTTTGCTTTGACGTGGTTTATATGTGGTTTCCAGCAGATGTTGTGGTCTAAGATCACACCAAGATATCTATTTTCATATACTCTTTCTATACTTATGTTATCTATTTTCAATTGTACTTGAGGGGTTGTTTTATGTTTTCCCAATAGCATCATCTTTGTTTTGCTTAAAGTTAAAGACAATTTGTTGACATCAAACCACTGTTTTAATTTATTCATTTCTGATGTGATGACCTCCAAAAGCTGCTTTAAATT
>JAXLNO010005576.1:0-40000 GCA_038087875.1 Malacoraja senta | reverse complement strand
GTAAGTCTTTGTTACAACAAGAAGCTTTGTTGTGGGTGTCCAACAGAAACTGTCGCTCATACTGCCACACATACATACACTCTCTCAACATACATACTCCAGTCACACCACTCGCTCCACTAACACGCGAAAACACTGAATTTGCACTGAGAGAGGCCGCTGCAAACACCGGTCGCGCCGCCATCTTGGTTCATAATCCGCCCGTTTCTTTGGGTTTACATAGATGTCGTTTGTGAATTCTATGTGTTTTATAATCCCAGATAAAGTTTGTACTCAGAGAATCAAGATTTTTGAAAAAAATTTAGTTAGGTATATCGGTATTGATTGAAATAAATCAAACCCCCCTCTCCCTATCTCCCCCCTCTATCCCACCTCTCTCCCCCCACTTCTCTCTCTACCCCCCCTCTCCCTCTCTCTCTCTGTGAAACAGGGTAAACCTGTGTTTGAAGTTTGCACCAGGTACAGCACTAACAAATAAACTGATTTAAACGGTGACCCTGACAACAGTTTGTACAAACAAATACGATCAAATAGAACAAGTTGTCCTACAACTTTAGGCTGTGTACACCATACACAAGAAGAAGTCACCTTGAATGATCATCCCTCATGCCCCTGTGCCCCAAGGAATAAAGCACTAGGCTGCTGAATCTGGCCCTCTAGATCAGGCCCTCCATTCTTGCCAACATCCTCGTGAATCTTCTCTACAGCATTTCCACCTTGACACCATTTTACCGATACCAATGTGTCCAAAACTGAACACAACACTGTAAATGTGGTCTCACCAACGTCTTGTACATGTGCAACATGACCTCCAAACCTCCAGACTCAATGTTCTGTCTGATGAAGGCCAATGTGACAAAAGCCTTTTAAACCACCCTATCTCCATGTGATGTTACTTTAAACACACTGTGTACCTGTCGTCATAGATCCCTCTGCTCTATATTTGATTCACCTTTCTGTCTTGGTTCCAGCTCATCGGTACTGACACCTCTGGACTCACTGATGGTGTCACTTCCCATCTGTGTCTGATTCTCAACGCACTTGCACCACAGCTGAACATCCAAATAATGACCAATCTAGACTTCACTGCTCCTCCAAGTGTAGCACTCGCTCTCCTCAGTTATACTTCAAATATCTGCCAGCCCCTTTTGTGTAGTTCTGGTCACCATATCATAGAAATGATGTCCTATTGCCAGAGGCAGTGCAGACCAGATTCACCAGGATGTTTTCAGGAATGGACAGCGTTAGTCCAATGGTCCTTTATTGTCACGTGTACTGAGGTACAGTGACATTTGATTTGTTATACAATGATACAAGTAAAACATCAAGATACATAACTAGATAAAGATTAAACAGATAGAAGACAGATTGGATCGGGTGGGATTGGATCTTGATAGAAGACAGATTGGATCGGGTGGGATTGGAAAAAATCGTGTCTCTTTGCAGCAAGAACACAGAGGGGCGACCTTACTGAGGCTTGTAAAATTATGTCAACTACAGTAGGATTGAGTGGATGGTCACGGATATTTCTCAGGCTGGGAGAATCTAAACCCAGAGACCAGGTTTAATAGAAAGGGGAAAGATTGAAGGGAATTCTGACGGGCAGGTATTCCACACCAAAGGTGGAGCAATATTTACATGAGGATGTAGGGCAGATACCATCACCGCAAATAAACAGCATTTTGACGGCCGTTTGTCTCGGATAGGAATGGAAGGAAATGGGTCAAATACAAGTGAATGAGATCACCCTAGATAGGCATTTTGGTCTGCATGGACGTCGGGCCGAAGGGCCTGTTTCCATGCTGTTTCCGTGCCCATTTCACACACCACTGGAATCAGCGGTTCTGTAAACTCTAGTGTGCTCTGTCTGTCATCGACCTCCCCAGTTGGAGCCACATTGCAGACACATCACTGACTACACAACAGTGGCGATACTGTATTGAGTGGTGCTGTCACTAACAACGGAGGCTCATCGTTCATCTCCCTCCCAAGTGTCCAACAGGTGCTTCACTGTCCTCAAACTAAACTCTAGCCTGGAAATCCAAGGAATTCAACATCAATAGCTGTCCAATTTTCTCAAAGCTGCAAATTAAACAACAAAATGATATAACTGTCTGTCATATAGGTTGGTCATTTTAATATGTCACTGATTATTGAAGTGTCTTTCAGTTTCCACGTGTACCAGGTATACACAGCAGGAACGGAGAAATGCTCTCTTGAGTTAATTGATAAATAGGCACAGAAAGACAGACTGAGTGTGTAAGAGCTCTCTCTAAATTCACTTTGAAGTATGACAGGGCATCATATAGAAACATTCAATTCTTAAGGGATTGGACAGGCAAGAACTGTTCCCGATGTTGGGGGAGTCCAGAAACAGGGGTCGCAGTTTAACAATAAGGGTTCGGCCATTTCAGACTGAGGTGAGGAAAATATTTTTCATCCAGTGAGTTGTGAATCTGTGGAATTTCCTGCCACAGAAGGTAGTGGAGGCCAATTCATTGGATGTTTTCAAGTAAGAGTTAGAGTCTGAAGAAGGGTCTCGACCTGAAACCTCGCATATTCCTTCTCTCCATAGATGCTGCCTCACCCGCTGAGTTTCTCCAGAATTGTTTTTAATCTATGTTAGATACAGCTCTTTGGGCTAACGGAATCAAGGGATATTTTGAGAAAGCAGGAACGGGGTATTGATTGAGGATGATCAGCCATGATCATATAGAATGGCACGAAGGGCCGAATGGGCTACTCCTGCACCTATTTTCTATATGTCTATGTTTCTAAACCCCTGTGGACAGCCCAGACGGATGAGTTGGTCATTTACATTCAGACCGACCTTGATGTCTGATCTGTGGGTTTGAATTCACATCTACCTGTCGACTGGTCTGAAGTAGTTGACTACAAAATAAACAGCAGATTGAACAGACCCACAGCTAGTGTTCCCCAATGGGAACTAAAATTCCCACTGGACGGAGGTTACAGCACCGTTACGTAACTACCCCCTTCTCAGTTCTGAACTTTAATTTTCCACATTATGTGTTTTTCTTTCCATTGTATCCCGGAGAGTGGCAATTAGTATTTTTAACCACTGTTAATTAAGATGAAAACAACAAGTTAATGCATCTTCACGTGCCGTGTTTACCAGCATGGATAGAGCAGCAAGATGGAGTTAGTGCTCATTACAGATGAGATTAATTATGGATACTGAACTTCAGTTAACCCTTTCTAGTCAAACATTTGAAATAACAACCAGTTGCCAGTTCCGTCGCACACTACCCAGATATATTTTCACCAGTGGCAACACTGACAACATTTGCCTTGTAGAAGATTGGACATGTTTGCAGGTTACCTATCCATGTGCGACCATTGGACAAACTGCTGTAATAATAATGTTAAAAAGTGTGATTAACCGGGTTTGTCTTAAAATAAATCTGTTCTACGATCCCAGCGCAGAGATCCATGGCCGTGAGGAATATCTTGCTGCACTATTTGTGTCCACACACACACACCCTCCAGTTATAGAGTCATAGAGACATAGAGTCTCACAGCATCTTCAGCCCAGCCTGCCTGCCTGCCTGCCCACACCGGCCAACATGTCCCATCCCCATATTCCTATATATGGCCTGTCTGTCTGTCTGTCCATGCACCTGTCTAAATGTTCCTTAAAGTTTGCCGTAGTACTTTTTAGTTCGTACCTTTATATAGTTACAAGGAGAGATAGCTGAATGGATTGAAATTTGGCTTCAGGGAAGGAAGCAGAGGGTGATGGTGGAAGGAAGGTTGCTTCTCAGACTGGAGGCCTGTGACTAGTGGTGTGCCTCAGTGTTCAGTGCTGGGCCCGTTACTGTTTGTCATCTACATCAATGATTTGGATGAGAACTTACAGAGCAAGTTTAGCAAGTTTGCAGATGATACAAAAGTGGGTGGTTTTGCAGATAGTGAAGATGGTTGTGATTAATTGCAGTAGGATCTGGATCGATTGGCCAAGTGTGCTGGGGAATGGTGGATGGAATTTAATGCAGAGAATTGTGAGGTGTTCGATTTTGTGAAGTCTAACATGGGGAGGATCTACACAGTGAATGGTAGGGCTCTAGGTACAATTGTAGAGCAGAGGGATCTTGGAGTGCAGGTGCACAGTTCCTTGAAGGTGGATCACAGTTGCTGTAGATCGGATGGTCAAAAGGCTTTTGGCACATTGGCCTTTCCCTGGCAGAGTATTGAGTGTAGAGGTTGGGAGGTCATGTTGGAGATGTATAAGGCCTCAGTGAGGCCACATTTGGAGTATTGTGTTCAGTTCTGGGTACTGTGTTATTGGAAAGATGTTGCCAAACTAGAAACTTTACAGATACATTTTACAAGGATGCAGCAGCCAGGGTCTGGCCTGTGGGGAGTGGTTGAGTGGGCAGGGACCCTATTCCTTGAAGCGCAGGCAGGAGGAAGAAGGGTGAGGAAGAGGTGTATAAGATGATGAGAGGGATCTAGCGGGTAGAATATAAGGGAATTCTGATGTACGTTTACTCTCAGCAGACGGACCTTGCTGTGTGGTCTGTGGGTTTGAAAGGTGAAAGATTTAAGGGAATAGACAAAAGACAATAGACAATAGGTGCAGGAGTAGGCCATTTGGCCCTTCGAGCCAGCACCGCCATTCAATGTGATCATGGCTAAATCATTCCCAATCAGTACCCCGTTCGTGCCTTCTCCCCATATCCCCTGACTCCGCTATTTTTAAGAGCCTCGTTCTTGAAAGCATCCAGAGAACCTGCCTCCAACACCCTCTGAGGCAGAGAATTCCACAGACTCACCACACTCTGTGAGAAAAGTGTTTCCTCGTCTCCATTCTAATTGGCTTACTCCTTATTCTTAAATGTGGCCCTTGTTCTGGGATCCCCCAACATCGGGAACATGTTCCTGCCTCTAGTGTGTCCAAGCCCTTAACAATCATATAAGATGATTGTTTCAATGAGATATCCTATCATCCTGCTGAACTCCAGAGTGTACAAGCCCAGCTGCTCCATTCTCTCAGCAGGTCACAGTTCCGCCATCCCGGGAATTAACCTTGTAAACCTACACTGTACTCCCTCAATAGCAAGAATGTCCTTCCTCAAATTAGGGGACCACATCTGCACACAATACTCCAGGTGTGGTCTCACTAGGGCTCTATACAACTGCAGAAGGACCTCTTTGCTCCTATATTCGATTCCTCTTGTTATAAAAGCCAACATGCCATTCGCTTTCTTCACTGCCTGCTGTACCTGCATGCTTACTTTCATAGACTGAGGTACAAGGACCCCCCTGATCCCGTTGGACATCCCCTTTTCCCAACTTGACGCCATTTAGATAGTAATCTGCCTTCCTGTTTTTGCTACCATAGTGGATAACCTCACATTTATCCACATTAAACTTCATCTGCCATGCATCTGCCCACTCCCCCAACCTGTCCAAGTCACCCTACATTCTCATAGCATCCTCCTCACAGTTCACACTGCCACCCAGCTTTGTGTCATCTGCAAATTTGCTATTGTTACTTTGAATCCCTTCATCCAAATCATTGATTTATATTGTAAATAGCTGTAGTCCCAGCACCGAGCCTTGCGGTACCACACTAGTCACCGCCTGCCATTCTGAAACTGACCCGTTAATCCCTACTTTGTTTCCTGTCTGCCAACCACTCCTCTATCCATGTCAGCACTCTACCCCCAATACCATGTGCCCTAATTTTGTACACTAATCTCCTATGTGGGACCTTATCAAATGCTTTCTGAAAGCCCAGGTACACTACATCTGATGGGCAGGCAGGTATTCCACACCAAAGGTGGAGCAATCTCTTCATAAGTGGTGGTGGGGGCAGATACCGTCACAGCAAATAAACAGCATTTGGACAGCCGTTTGTCTCGGATAGGAATGGAGGGATATGAGACAAATACACGTGAATGAGATCACTTGTAATCTCATTCACATCATGGACATCATGCCTCATAGGCATCTCGATCTGCATGGATGAATCAGGCCGAAGGGCCTGTTACCCTGTTGTTCTCATGAACATTTACACAGCACTGGAATCACCAGTTCCGTTAATCCTCATGTGATCTGTCATCGGCCTGCCGGCCAGCCCAGTTGTAATTCCCTCGTCTAAATCGTCAATAAATATTATAAGTATCTGGGGTCCCAGCACTAAGTCTTCCGGCACCCCACTAATTCCTGCCTGCCATTCTGAAAAGGACCCGTTCATTCCTACTCTTTGCTTCCTGTCTGCCTATCAGTTTTGTATCCATGTCAATACCCTTGTCCCAATACATAGATACATAGATACATAGAAAATAGGTGCAGGAGTAGGCCATTCGGCCCTTCGAGCCTGCACCGCCATTCAATACGATCATGGCTGATCATCCAACTCAGTATCCCGTACCTGCCTTCTCTCCATACCCCCTGATCCCTTTAGCCACAAGGGCCACATCTAATTCCCTCTTAAATATAGCCAATGAACTGGCCTCAACTACCCTCTGTGGCAGAGAGTTCCAGAGATTCACCACTCTCTGTGTGAAAAAGTTTTTCCTCATCTCGGTCTTAAAGGATTTCCCCCTTATCCTTAAGCTGTGACCCCTTGTCCTGGACTTCCCCAACATCGGGAACAATCTTCCTGCATCTAGCCTGTCCAACCCCATAAGAATTTTGTACGTTTCTATAAGATCCCCTCTCAATCTCCTAAATTCTAGCAAGTATAAGCCAAGTCTATCCAGTCTTTCTTCATATGAAAGTCCTGACATCCCAGGAATCAGTCTGGTGAACCTTCTCTGCACTCCCTCTATGGCTATAATGTCCTTCCTCAGATTTGGAGACCAAAACTGTACGCAATACTCCAGGTGTGGTCTCACCAAGACCCTGTACAATTGCAGTAGAACCTCACTGCTCCTATACTCAAATCCTCTTGCTATGAAGGCCAACATACCATTCGCTTTCTTCACTGCCTGCTGCACCTGCATGCCTACTTTCAATGACTGGTGTACCATGACACCCAGGTCTCGCTGCATCTCCCCATTTCCTAATCGGCCACCATTTAGATAATAGTCTGCCTTCCCGTTTTTGCTACCAAAGTGGATAACCTCACATTTATCCACATTATACTGCATCTGCCAAACATTTGCCCACTCACCCAGCCTATCCAAGTCACCTTGCAGTCTCCTAGCATCCTCCTCACAGCTAACACTGCCCCCCAGCTTAGTGTCATCCGCAAACTTGGAGATGTTGCTTTCAATTCCCTCGTCCAGATCATTAATATAAATTGTAAATAGCTGGGGTCCCAGCACTGAGCCTTGCGGTACCCCACTAGTCACTGCCTGCCATTGTGAAAAGGACCCGTTTACTCCTACTCTTTGCTTCCTGTTTGCCAGCCAGTTCTCTATCCACATCAATACTGAACCCCCAATACCGTGTGATTTAAGTTTGTATCCTAATCTCTTATGTGGTACCTTGTCGAAAGCCTTCTGAAAGTCCAGATACAACACATCCACTGGTTCTCCCATATCCACTCTACTAGTTACATCCTCGAAAAATTCTATAAGATTCGTCAGACACGATTTACCTTTCGTAAATCCATGCTGACTTTGTCCAATGATTTCACCACTTTCCAAATGTGCTGCTATCCCATCTTTAATAACTGACTCTAGCAGTTTCCCCACTACCGATGTTAGACTAACTGGTCTGTAATTCCCCGTTTTCTCTCTCTCTCCCTTCTTAAAAAGTGGGGTTACGTTTGCTACCCTCCAATCCTCAGGAACTACTCCAGAATCTAAAGAGTTTTGAAAAATTATCACTAATGCATCCACTATTTCTGGAGCTACTTCCTTAAGTACTCTGGGATGCAGCCTATCTGGCCCTGGTGATTTATCGGCCTTTAATCCATTCAATTTACCCAACACCACTTCCCGACTAACCTGGATTTCACTCAGTTCCTCCATCTCCTTTGACCCGCGGCCCCCTGCTATTTCCGGCATGTGTTCTAGTTTTGCACACTAATCTCTTGTGTGGGACTTTGTCAAAGGCTTTTTTAAAGTCTAGATCCACCACATTCACTGGTTCTCCCTCATCCATTCTACTTGTTACAACCTCAATAAATTCCAGAAAATTAGTCAAGCATGAATTCCCCTTCATAAATCCATGCTGACTTTGACCGATCCTATTACTACTTTCCAAATGTTGTTACATCCTTAACAATCGACTGAGGCATCTTCCGCACTACCAACGTCAGTCTAACTGGTCTATAATTCCCCGTTTTCTCTTTCCCTCCTTTCTTAAAAAGTGGGCTTACATTCGCTACACTCCTGTCCACCGGAACTGATCCAGATCTATAGAACATTGGGAAATAATCACTGATGCATCCACGATTTCTCGGACCACTCCTTGAGTACTCTGGGATGCAGACCATCAGGCCCTGGGGATTTATCTGCCTTCAGTCTCAACAGTTTGCATAACACCATTTCCTGGTGGACTAATGTGGACTGTCTTCAGTTCCTCCTTCCCGCTAGATCCTTGGTCCCCTAGTTTTTATGGGAGATTGCTTGTGTGTCCCTTGGTGAAAACAGAACTAAATGTACCTGTTTTACATCTGGGGTTGTGGAATACGAGGGAGGCTCTCAGTATACCATGGCATATAGTTCAGGTTCAGAAATGAGGATAATTAATATGTTAATAATTCTGATACTAGATCGCAACTGGACCCCAACCATTCGGCCCTTCGACCCAGCACCGCCATTCAATATGATCATGGCTGATCCTCCAAAATCATTCGACCGTTCCGGCGTTTCCCCCATATCCCTTGATTCCCTTAGCCCAAAGAGCAAAACGTAATTCTGTCTTGAAAACATTTGGTGAATTGGCCTCCACTGCCTTCTGTGGCAGAGAATTCCACACATTCACAACTCTCTGCGTGAAAAAGTTTATCCTCATCACTGTCCTAAATGGCTTACCCCTTATTCTTAAACTGTGACCCCTGGTTCTGGACTCCCCAAATATCGGAACATTTTTCCTGCATCTAGCCTGTCCAATCCTCTAAGAATGTTATATGTTTACAGTATAAGAGCCCCGCTCATCGTTCTAACCTCCAGCGAATGCAAGAACAGTCGACCCATTCTTTCATCATATGTCAGTCCCGCCATCCCGGGAATTAACCTGGTGAACCCACGCTGCACTCCCTCATTAGCAAGAATGTCCTTCCTCAAATTAGGAGACCAAAATTGCAGACATTCTCCAGGTGCAGTCTCACCGGGCCGTGTACGACTGCAGTAGAACCTCCTTGCTCCTGAACTCAAATCCTCTCGCAATGAAGGCTTTATTCCTTAGTGAAGACAGAACTAAAGTACTTGTTTACGGGGGTTGTGGATATTACTAAAGCAGAGATAGATCGATTCTTGACTTCTACATGTATCAGAGGTTAAGGGGAGAAGGCTGGAGAATGGGACAAGGATGGAGAGATAGATCAGCCATGATTGAATGGTGGAGTAGACTTGATGGGCCGAATGGCCTAATTCTACTGCTATCACTGATGACCTTATGACATATCCTTCCTGTACTCCATCCCGTTATTGGTCGTGATTCATCCCACCACAGTGTTGTCGTTTGCAGACTTGTAGATGGAATTAGATCCACATTTGGCCTTGGTGTCATGTGTATAGGGAGTGTATTAGAGGACTGAGAACGCATCCTTGCGGGGCACCAGTGTTGATGATTATTGTGGATGAGATGCTGTCACCTATCTTCACCGATTGGAAGGGTCAGAAAGTTGTAGATCCAGTGGTAGAGGGTGGAGCTGATTCCTAGTTCCAGCAGCTTGGAGATCAGTTTGGATGGGATTATGGTGTTGAAGGTGGATCTATAGCGGATAGATAGGAGTCTAACGTGGGACAATTCCTAATGTACCAATTCTTGCTATTGAGGGAGTGCAGCGTAGGGTCACCAGGTTAATTCCCTGGATGGTGGGACTGACAAATGATGAAAGAATGGGTCGACTGAGTTTATATTCACTGGAATTCAGATGAGAGGGGATCTTATGGAAACATGTAACATTATTAAGGGATTGGACAGGCTTTGTTCCTGCATCTAGCCTGTCCAATCTCTTAAGAAGTGTATATGTTTCTATAAGATCCGCTCTCATCCGTATAAATTCCAGTGAACATAAACTCAGTCGATCCATTCTTTCATCATTTGTCAGTCCCGCCATCCAGGGAATTAACCTGGTGACCCTATGCTGCACTCCCTCAATAGCAAGAATTGGTACCTTAGGAATTGGCCTACATTAGACTCCTATCTATCCACTATCTGACGTTGGGGGAGTCCAGAAGCAGTGGGGTCACAGTTTGAGAATAAATGATAGGCCATTTAGGACAGAGAACATGCAAACCTTTATCACCCAGAGAGTTGTGAATCTGTGAAATTGTCTGCCACAGGCGGCATATTTCACTGTCTGTTTTCAAGAGAGATTTAGATATAGTTCTTAGGGCTAATGGAATCAAGGCATATGGGGAGAAAGTAGGAATGAGGTACTGATTGTGGATAATCAGCCATGATCATTTTGCAGGCTGGAAGGGCTGAATGGCCTATCTCTGCACCTATTTCCTATGTTTCTATGCCACCTTGTGGTCTATGTATTCCAGAGATGGGTTTAGGGCCGGGAGATGGTCACTGCTGGAGACCGGCTGCGTTGATGAGCAAACTGTAATGGATCAAGGCTGGCTGGGATACTGGAGTTAATGTGCTCCAACACCAGTCTCTCAAAGCACTTCATGATGGTGGATGTCAGAGCCACTGCCCTGTGCTTATTACGGCACATACCTTACTTGTGAATGGTAGATTAAATCATGCTCCTCGTGAACTTTTACACCTCAATAAGGTCACACCTCATCCTCCCACTCTCCAAAGGAAAAGGCCCCAGATTATCCAACCTCTCCCCATATCAAGTCTGCCAGCCCAGGTAACATTCCTGGTGAATCTCGTTTGTAGCCTTTCCAATACAATGGCATCCTTCCTGTGGCTTGGTGACAAAGTTGTGCACAGTACTCCAAGTGTGGTCTTACCAACGAGTTGTACAGATGTATCACGATGCCCCAACCTTTGTGCTCAGTCCGCTTGCACATGAAGGCAAGTGTCTTCTTCACCACCCTGTCCACCTGACTCGCCACTTGTAGGGAACCTTGCACAGAGTCACATCGCACGGAAATAGACCCTTCAGCCCAACTTGCCCATTCTGACCAAGATGCCCCATGTACACTAGTCCCACCTGCCCGTGTTTGGCCCATGTCCCTCTCACACTCTCCTGTTCGTATCCTTGTCCAAATGTACTTCAACTGTTGATATGGTACTTGCCTTAACTACCTCCTATGGCAGCTTGTTCCATCTACCCACCACCCTCTGTCTGGTGGAGAAACCGGAGCACCCGGAGAAAACCCACACAGTCACGGCAAGAACATACAAACTCCACATAGACAGCACCCGAAGAGTGGATGGAACCGGGGTCAATGTGTAGTAATGGTAAACTACACCCTCAATAGAGATATCTATCTTTATTGGAATTAAATTTATGAACAAAGTATTATGAACATGTGCACCGGGATTCTGTCTGATGCAAACATATCGAGCGATGTCCCTTAAAACGTTTACAGTAACCAGGAGATACAAGAACTACAGATGCTGGTTCAAAATAAAGACACAGAGTGCTGGAGTATCTCAGCGCGTCAGGCAGCATCTCTGGAGAACATGGATATGTGGTGTCTTGGTTGGGACCCTTCTTCAAACTGATTGTGTTGGGGGGGGATGAGAAAGGTGGAGAGAGGGTCATGACAAACCTTGGTGAGTGGTGGGTGGATACAGGTGAAGGGGGTGTGGTTGATAAGCAGATGCTTAATGGTCAATGGGCATGGAGTCATACAGCATGGAAACAGGCCCTACGACCCAACTTGCCCACTCCAAACAACATGCTCCATCTACACTATGTCAACTGGCCCATTTCCCTCTACACCTATCCTATCCATGTACCTGGACAGATATATCTCATGTATATTGATAGTACCTGCCTCAACTACCTCCTCTGGCAGTTCGTTCCATATACACAACGCCCTTTGTGTAAATAGTCACTCCTCATGTTCCTATTAAATATTTCCCCCCTCACCTGATACCCATGTCCCTGGTCTTGATTTCCCTAATCTGGGCAATAGACTGTGTATTTACCTGATCTGTTGCTCTCATGATGTTCTACATCTCTATAAGATCACTCCTCACCCTCCAACGCTCCAATGAATAATGTCCTAGCCTGCCCAATCTCCCTCTATAGCTCAGGCCCTCGTGTCTGAGAGTGGTGAATCTCTGGAACTCTCTGCCACAGAGGGTAGTTGAGGCCAGTTCATTGGCTATATTTAAGAGGGTATTAGATGTGGCCCTTGTGGCTAAAGGGATCAGGGGGTATGGAGAGAAGGCAGGTACGGGATACTGAGTTGGATGATCAGCCATGATCGTATTGAATGGCGGTGCAGGCTCGAAGGGCCGAATGGCCTACTCCTGCACCTAATTTCTATGTATCTATGTATCTATGTGTCCTGGCAACAGCCTGGTAAAACTTATCTGCACCATTTCCAGCTTGACAACATATCTCCTATAACACGGTGATCAACACTGAACACAATACTCTAACTGTGTTCTCATCAACGTCTTATACAACTGTAACATGAACTCCCAACTTCTACACAATACTCTGATGCAGGCCAATGTGCCAAATGCCTTTTTAATCACCATATCTACCCATCATGCCACTTGCAAGGAACTATGTAACTGCACTCGTAGATCCCTCTGCTCCACAGCACTTCCAAGAGCCCAACCATTCACTGTGTAGGTGCTACCCTTATTAAACTTCACAAAATGCTACACCTTACATTTCTCTGTTTTTAACTCCGTCAGCCATTCCTCAGCCCACCTGCCCAACCGATCAAGATCTTGCTGCAATTTCTCACAAACATTTTCAGTATCTACAATACCACCCAGTTTAGTGTCAGCTGCAAATTTGTAACTCATGCCTTGTACGTTCTCACCACTAGTCACATGCCTCCCGTCTGAAAAACAACCTTCCACCATCACCCTCTGCTTCCTTCCATGAAGTCAAGTTTCTATCCATTGAGCTATCTCTCCTTAGATCCCTTGCAATCTTACCTTCCAGATCAGCCTACCATGTGGATGCTTGTAAAATACCTTTGCTCCAATCCACATATACAACGTCGACAGCTCTGTCATCATCAACGTTTTTGGTCACATCTTCAAGAAGCTCAATCAGGTTGGTGAGACACGATCTCCCACGTACAAATCTGTGCTGACTATCCCTAATCAGTCCTTGTCCATCTCAGTACATGTATATCTGATGTCACCTTCCTGTCGTACAACTGTGCTCTATTGTACAACACTCTCAACGACTCTATCATTTACTGAGCTCTTGACATAGCAAAGCATCACCTGAGACTTGTCACAGTTCCTCTGCTGTTCCTCAGCTGGCTTTTGGGAAACCTACAGAATCCCATCAGATTGAATGCACCTTTCCTATTTAATGCTCTGCCCATGTACCGAGGTACAGTGTCAAGCTTTGTTTTGCATGCTATATAATCAGATAAGGATATACTGAACATAAACACAATCAAGTCAAACTGGAGTACAACAGATGGAGCAAAGTGCAATATACAGAGTGTAGAATATATCTCCCAGCATTGTAACACATCAGTTCCAAAGACAAAGTCTATGATAACATTGAACATTCATGTGTACAGGTACATGGATAGGACAGGTTTACAGGGATATGGGTCAAACACAGGCTGGTAGTATGAGTGTATGGGGCATGGGCATGGACAAGTTGGGCCAGAGGGCCTGTTTCCATGCTGTATGACTCTATGTCTGAAGCCCACACCCCCTGTACCAGCTCCTGAGTCACCTACTGATCTGCACTGTCTTCTTCTTTCTTGTGTCTTGAACACGGGGCACAGGTAGTGCGATCCCGGCCATTGGGAATAGTTCAGATGAACTAAAGTGCACTATCCCTCTCTATGAAACACGGTAAACCTGTGTGTGAAGTTTGCGCCAGGTACAGCACTTACAAATAAACTGCTTTTAAACGGTGACCTGACAACTGTTTGGATATTTAGTCACCACTAAACTCTGGCATTGAATCAGATGAATGAAACATCAACAGGTGTCCACATTTCTCAAAGATACAAATTAAGAGGAAAACATCATAGAATTGCCTGTCCAAAACATTGGTCATTTTTAATAACTGTCCCTGCTGCTCATTGAAGTGTGGATTTCACTTTCTACCGGTACCAGCTTTACACTGCATGATGGGAGATATGCTCTCTTGAATTACTTGATAAACAAGCACATCAATAAAGTCTGTGTGTGTGTGTGGCAGCTTTCTCTGTACCGCTGTGTGAACAGCCAATGCAGATGAGTTGGTCATTTACACTCAGACCGACCTTGCTGCCTGATCCGTGGGTTTGAAGTCACATCTACCTGTCGACTGGTCTGAAGTTGTTTGCAACAAAATAAACTACAGATTGAACACAGCCTGGCCTTGTGTTCACCGGCTGGAAGTAATATTCCCACTGGACGAAGGATACAGCACCATTACTTAACTATCTCTTTCTCAGTTATGAAGCTACACTTTAATTTTCCACATTATGTGTTTTTCTTTCCATTGTATCCCGGAGAGAGGCAATTAGTATTTCTAACCACTGTTAATTAAGATGAAAACAACAAGTTAATGCATCTTCACGTGCCGTGTTTGCCAGCGTGGATAGAGCAGCAAGATGGAGTTAGCGCTCATTACAGATGAGATTAAATATGGAAACTGAACTTCAGTTAACCCTTTCTAGTCAAACATTTGAAATAACAACCAGTTGCCAGTTCCGTCGCACACTACCCAGATATATTTTCACCAGTGGCAACACTGACAACATTTGCCTTGTAGAAGATTGGACATGTTTGCAGGTTACCTATCCATGTGCGACCATTGGACAAACTGCTGTAATAATAATGTTAAAAAGTGTGATTAACCAGGTTTGTCTTAAAATGAATCTGTTCTACGATCCCAGCGCAGAGATCCATGGCCAAGTGAGGAATATCTTACTGCACTATCTGTACAAACACACACACACCCTCCAGTTATAGAGTCATAGAGACATAGAGTCTCACAGCATCTTCAGCCCAGCCTGCCTGCCTGCCCACACCGGCCAACATGTCCCATCCCCATATTCCTATAAATGGCCTGTCGGTCTGTCTGTCCATGCACCTGTCTAAATGTTCCTTAATGTTTGCCATAGTACTTTTTAGTTCGTACCTTTATATAGTTACAAGGAGAGATAGCTGAATGGATTGAAATTTGGCTTCAGGGAAGGAAGCAGAGTGTGATGGTGGAAGGAAGGTTGCTTCTCAGACTGGAGGCCTGTGACTAGTGGTGTGCCTCAGTGTTCAGTGCTGGGCCCGTTACTGTTTGTCATCTACATCAATGATTTGGATGAGAACTTACAGAGCAAGTTTAGCAAGTTTGCAGATGATACAAAAGTGGGTGGTTTTGCAGATAGTGAAGATGGTTGTGATTAATTGCAGTAGGATCTTTATCGAATGGCCAAGTGTGCTGGGGAATGGTTGGGGGAATTTAATGCAGAGAATTGTGAGGTATTGCATTTTGGGAAGTCTAACATGGAAGTCTAATGGAAGTCAATCCAATTTCTTAATTGTTGAGAAGGGGGTCCCGCAAGGTTCGTCCTTGGGACCACTCCTTTTCTCTATTTTCATAAACGACCTCCCCAATATATGTTCTGACTGTCAAATACAACTATATGCCGATGATGCGGTGCTATATACATCTAGTACTAACAAGTCTGAAATTGAAAGAACCCTTCAATCAGATCTTATTTCTGTTCAGAAATGGCTATTATTTAACAAATTAATTTTAAATAAAAATAAATCATGCAGCATGTTATTTGGTACCAGACAAGGCCTTGGTAATTCTGTAGATCTGACTATATCATTTAATGAAGGATCACCATTAGAACAAGTATTGAACCAAATATCTTGGCGTTTGGCTTGACCCAACGCTTTCATTTACGCAGCATAGTGAGACGATTACTAAAAAACTTAGCTGTAATCTAGCTATTCTTTACCGCCATATAAATTGTTTCACCTTTCAGATGAGAAAAAGAATTGTCTCTCAACTACTACTACCAACACTGGATTATGCTGATATTGTCTATCAGAATACATTTGATATACATCTTCAACCCCTTAATGTAGTTTATAATAGTCTTTGCAGATTTATTTTAAGGTGTCCATATACAACTCACCACTGTTCTATGTACGAACCTTTACACTGGTTATCCCCCCACGCTCGAAGATGCTACCACTGGTTCCAGTTCATCTTTAAATGCATCCATCTTAATTACCCTTCTTATTTAAAACAAGACCTATTACCATACACACCCTCATATTCACTAAGACATATTCAACAACCCTTCTTTTTCATTCCAAGAACGAACAAAGAAATTGGGAGACGTGCATTTAAATATAAAGCTCCTTCTGACTGGAACACACTGCCTAGTACCATAAGAACTATTAGTTCATTTCGTCTATTTAAAAATACACTTTTACCATTTCTCATAAAACCATGTACCTGTTTCTAGTATTAGAGTATTGCATAGCGACTAACATTATACTGTTGTTATTATTGGATTTAAGTTAATTAACAATTGTTATAAACTATAACAAGTGGGGATGGAGGGGTTTTGGGTTTGGTGTGTGGGTAGGTGGGTCGATGAGAGCCTTTATGTATGTTATGTCTTGTGCTGTATGTTCTATGTTGGACCCCCTCGAAAACGAGATGACTGTCAATCTCAAGGGGTTATCCATAAATAAACTTGTTGTTGTTGAACATGGGGAGGATCTACACAGTGAAGGGTAGGGCTCTAGGTACAATTGTAGAGCAGCGGGATCTTGGAGTGCAGGTGCACAGCTCCTTGAAGGTGGAATCACAGTTGCTGTAGATCGGATGGTCAAAAAGGCTTTTGGCACATTGGCGTTTACCTGGCAGTGTATTGAGTGTAGAGGTTGGGAGGTCATCTTGCAGTTGTATCAGATCTTAGTGAGGCCACATTTGGAGTATTGTGTTCAGTTCTGGGTACTGTGTTATTAGAAAGATGTTGCCAAACTAGAACCTTTACAGAGACATTTTACAACGATGCAGCAGCCAGGGTCTGGCCTATGGGGAGTGGTTGAGTGGACAGGGAACCTATTCCTTGAAGCACAGAAGGAAGAAGGGTGATCTTATAGTGTATAAGATCATGAGAGGGATATATTGGGTAGAAGCACAGATTCTCTTGCCCTGAATAGAAGAATCGAGGTACAGAGGACATAGATTTAAGGTGAAGGGGAAAATATTTAATAGGAAACTGAGGGATACCTTTTTCACACAAATGGTGGTGGATGTATGGAACAAGATGCCAGAGGAGGTAGTTGAGGCAGGGACTTACCTACCATTTATGACACAGTTTGATAGGTATGTGAATAGTAAGATTAAACGAGAACTTACCTAAGTTTGAAGTTTGATCTTTATTTTATGAGGAGTTACGTAGGTGATTACGTGAAGAGCCCCGCCAGTGCGCCTGCGCGTCAATCTTCAAAGCAGCCGTGTGAAATCACAAAAAACAACAACCGAAGTAATATAGTCTCATAATAAAACGAGTAATACAAGAACTTCCATCTGACCTTTATGATAGAGGGTAGGGTCGTGGTGGGCACGTAATCACCTACGTAACTCCTCATAAAATAAAGATCAAACTTCAAACTTAGGTAAGTTCTCGTTTAATCTTACTATTTTACTTCGGAGTCACGTGAGTGACTACGTGAAGATTTTAAAGCTTTGTGATTTCATGCCGTGGATCAATCCCGGCTTCTCACTGCATAGATTGACTCGGAACGAGAATAATCAATCATGCATTCATAATAACATTTGTACCACAAATGCAGTAATTCATTTCAATAATGAAATGAATCAGATCCCCTTTAAACCAGAGGAATTTACACAGAACTTAAAATAGTTTCTGCAAACAACCCCGCATTAACAATAGGCCGATGGTAAAAATGTTGAAACATCAACTCATTGGCCAACCCGGCGGCTGCGAGGATATGGTCGACGGGGCCGTCTTTTGCCCTGGCCGCCGACGTTTCTGCTGCCCCTAGCCGAGTGAGACGTAAAAACATAAGTGTTAATACCAGCAGCTGTTAAGACTTCTTTTATCCATCTGGAAATAGTCTGTATTGAAACTCTCTTGTGTGGTTTCTTGTGTGTGATCAACAACCCAGTTTCCGTATTCTCAAATTCTTTGTGACCTCAATGTATTTTAATAAATATGTCTTAATACAGAGAGATGGATCATTTGGATATGCTGCTAGCATAATTTTAAATCCTGTCACACCTGGACTAATTTACTTTAGTAGGTCATAGATATAGAATGTAACCTTGTCTTCAGTTACTTCCATACTGTCTTTTTGTAATTTTCCAAGTGTTTGCACTCATGCTGTCACTCATGCCATAAGCATGAATACTTTCATACTGAGCTTGACCAAAGGTAAAGACACACTTGATGACCATTCACGAAGTAGTTTCAGTACCACACTTACATCCCAGATTGTCACGTACCTAGGTTTCGGTGGTTTGGAATTAAAGATTCCTTTCATTAGTCTAGAAACAATTGGGTGTGACCCAATTGAGTTTCTTTCTGAATCCAGAACCAAATATGAGGACAATGCACTTCTGGCTGAATTAATTGCATTACAACTCAGACCTTCATCATATTAAAGTTTTGACAGAAATTCTAAACATTTGAAATATCTGCAGTACTTTATTGCACATTCTTTTGTACACAGAACTCTTCCCATTTCTTAATATAAGAAAGGTACTATTTTTGAGTGCTCTTCCTCCCGGCTGTCGTAAGCATGTCCACAGTATGCTCAGACAGTCCTCGTCCCAGAAAAGGCATTCTTAAAACCTGCAAATCAACAAATCCAAACGATGGTATAATGGATGTTGTTACCCCGTTACAGAGTACAACAATAAATTACTCCTTTTTGGGACTTTCATCAACATTTGTGTTGTTAATTCTAATATCAACAGATACCATGGCTGTATAGGCCAATCTGGTACTACCAATACCCTTGAAGCAGCATCTTGCCTGATTTTAAGCAAACATTGGCTTATGAGGCAGAAAGGTGGAAATATATATGAAAACATACCACCCCAATGTAGCGAGAAAGCATCAATCGCCACTGCTCCTGGATCTGGTTTCCATGAGACATATCTCGATAGCTGATGATTCAAGTCGATGTCGGTCATTCCAAATCTGGTTACTATATCATTGAATACCTCTTGATTCAACATCCATTCTTTATTATCATGGAACTTTCGTGACCTGGTGTCTGCTATCGTATTCATTCTACCTGTTAGATGGATAGTTGAAATCCAAATGTTCTGTTCAATACACCAAGACCAAATTTTATTAGCCATTTTGTCACATGACACCGACTTGATTCCACCCATATGATTAATATAGGCAACTGCTGTTGTGTTATCAATTTGAACTTGAACATGCTTATTAGTTGTGTTAGAACAGTAAGCTTGGAGCCCATAGGAACATCCTAGAAGCTCCAAATAGTTAATTCCCCATGTCTGCAGTAACAATGACTCTTCCTGATTCCATCTGCCTCCACAGCTAGATGTTAAGTCAGTTGCACCCCATTCCAGTGCACTGGCATCAGTTTGTAATATCATAGAAGGTTGTTCAATCAGCACTTTGCTGGAACTGCTTGAGACATGTAGAATCCACCACTGCAGATCAGAAACTGCATTTGTTGTTAGTTGCATGGTTCTATCAAAAATGACCAACATGCTTTCTCAGTGCCTGTTCTTTAATTCTCTGCAGCTGTTGATAATGTAATGGTCCAAATTGAACTGCTGGGAATGCTGCTACTAATTTTCCCAGTACACGAGCCACCTGTCTAATTGAGGGTTTTTGCTCGTTTAGGAGATTACTACAATCTTTAATCAAATCCACCCTTTTTTCCCTGGGCAAAGTAATATTCATTTGGACTGAATCAATTGTAAACCCCAAATAATTAATAGAGGTACATGGTGTTAACCTAGATTGCTTTGGATGAATTAGAAACCCCAAATTTTCAAAAGTTGATTTCACAACTGCAACAGATGCTTCTGTTGACTGTTTTGTCTTTCCTATATCAAGACATCATCCAAATATGCCATGAGTACATGCCCCTGGCTTCTCAGCAAACCCAGAATTGGTTTTAACAATTTTGTGAATATTCTGGGTGCAGATGTTAACCCATTAGGCAGAGCTTTGAACTGCCACAACTGGTTCATCCATTTAAATTTAAGATACTTCCTATCTTCTGAATGAACAGACACTGAATAATATGCACCTTTCAAGTCTATAGTTGCCATATAACATGCTTCTGAAATAAGCTGTTTGGCAGTCACAAATGTTTCCATTTTAAAATGTCTAAATTGCACAAAAGGATTCAGATTTGTCAAATCTAGAATAATCCTACATCCTCCATCCTTTTTTGATCGAGGGAATATATTTCACACAAATTGGTGACTTTGGTAGACTGATTTTTTCAATAACCCCTTTTTTATATAGGGTTCAAGTGCAACCTGAACCTCCATCACTTCTTTTTGTACAAAGTGCAGAGTTCGGCTAGGAACATGCTGAACAGGCAAATCATAATTTGGATTGAATTCAATTCAAAATCCTTGTATATGATTCAGGATTACCACATTCTGAAGTAATTTTCTTCCAATTATTATAAAAGAAATGTAACCTGCCTCCAACTTTTGGACTTAATCCAGTTAGTATGTTCCCATGAGAACCAGGTCCACCTACCTCTTGAGTCATTTGAGTACCCTGAGATTCCTGGGTTCTCCCGGAAGCACGCCCACTGGTCCTTGCTCCCGCTGCAGGCCGCCAACTACGTCCCTGCGTTGATGAGCGACTTGGTCCAGCATCCGTATGACGTCTGAAAGGATACTTCCTCTTTACAGACTTCACAACCATTGATGTCTTCATCAATCCTGTTTTCGCTTCATCTTCCAACTCTTTAATACGTCTCCCGAGATCCTCTCCAAAGAGTAAGTTGGGTAATTGTATATCACTTGGTTTGCAGAGTGCTGCGAATTTTGGATTCATAGTAGGCCGTATCACACTTTTCCTCAGACAATTGTCTCGAAGTGGGTGCTGCATAGCAACCCCAGTGTTTCCTGATGCAACTCCGTCATCTCTTGGCTTTTTTCTGCTATTCTGGCAAAAGCAGTTATTCCAGAACCCAGCAGCTTTAATATTCTCTGCAACTGATTCCAGATAATTTTCTCATCCATTTCCTGCTGTTCCAGCTAATGGTAAACCAAGTAATTTATTAAGGAGGCCAGTTCTTCTCCTAATGGCTCTCCTGACCCTGACGGGCAGCGAATCCTACTGCCAGGAGTGGAACATCTGGCAGCTGCCGTTCATCGCCTTGTACAGCCTCACCGTCAGAGTCGGGGTCTGAAATCTCATGACCCGTAGCACGCTCCTCATTCCTGCGGGTGCATTCCATCAGCCCTGAGCCAGGTGCTGTTAAGCTGCTCCTGCAGCTTGGATTACAGTACACTCCTTCCTGAGTGAACTTTGCTCCAACAGCCTATGAAAAAGGCTTTCTTTTTGGGCAACATGCTCGAAAGCAGTATCTAGCCCTGTACCAGGAGCTGTTTGAGCTGTTTCCAGCAGCTTGCTTTCAGTACACTCCTCCCTGAGTGAACTTTGCTCCAACAGCCTATGTAAAAGGCTTTCTATTTGGGCAATATGCTCGAAAGCAGTATCTAGCCCTGGAGCTACTTACATTGCCTGGGACTCCCTCCTGGGCCGTTGGGATTTAAACTTGTCTATTGCCCGACAGGCGCTGACAGTGTTTTCACCAGCCCCAGGTCCACAGTCGCTATGCTCACCGCTGGCGACTGTACCGGGGTTTAGAGGCGGTTGGTCTCCAACCGCGGACTCCCGACTTTCCCGACTTTTGTCGGCTGTGTCGCTCGCCTCTTCCCCCTGTCCGTTTTTTCCATGGCGCCTGTGGAAAAAATCCCCATAGACCCACAGTAAACGGACCTGGAAAACCTGAAAAAAGTTTTTACTTACCTTGTAGTTGAAAAACTACAAATCCACTCGAGGAGCTCTGCTCCTCACGTCCGTTTGCGTCAAGGCGTCTGACGTAAATGACGCGCAGGCGCACTGGCGGGGTTCTTCACGTAGTCACTCACGTGACTCCGAAGTAAAATAGGATAGGTTTGAAGGGATTTGGACCAACTGCAGGCAGGTGGGACTAGAGTGGATGGGGCATGTTGTCCGGCGTGGGCAAGTTGGGCCGAAGGGCCTGTTTCCACACCGTATGATGATATGGGTACTGGGTTGAACCATCTCCTCTTGCAGCTGGTTCCACACACCCACCACCCTTTGTGTGAAAATGACCCCTCTGGTTCCTATTCAATCTTTCCCCCCATCTTAAAGTTGTCCTCAGGATCTTGATTCCCCTAATCTGTGCGTCGACCCTATCTATATCTCTCAATGTTTTAGTCACCTTGAAACTATTATCCCTCATCCTCCTGTGCACCAAGAAATAAAACACTAGCCTGCTGAATCTGTTCTAGATCAGGCCCTCAAGTCTTGGCAACATCCTCGTGAATCTTCTCTATGGCATTTCCACCGTGACACCATTTTACCGATACTAATGTGTCCAAAACTGAACACAACACTGTAAATGTGGTCTCACCAACGTCTTGTACATGTGCAACATGACCACGACATCTCTAGACTCAATGTTCTGACTGATGAAGGCCAATGTGACAAAAGCCTTTTTGACCACCCTATCTCCGTGTGATGCTACTCTCAACGTACTGTGTACCTGTCGTCTGAGATCCTTCTGCTCTTTAGTTAATTCACCTTTTTACCTTGGTTCCAGCTCATTGGTTCTGACACCTTATTACAGATGAGATTCATTATGGATACTGAATCTGCGTTAAAGTCCAACATTTGAAATAAAAATAACAACGTTTTTACCTCTCCCTCTCGATCAGGCCCTCGTGTCCTGGCAACATCCTTGTAAATCTTCTCTACGCCCTCAGACACAAAATGCTGGAGTAACTCAGCGGGTGGGTCAGGCAGCATCTCCGGTGAGAAGGAATGGTTGACGTTTCGGGTCAAGATCCTTCTTCATACTGACCCGCTGAGTTACTCCAGCATTTTGTGTCTACCTTCGGTTTAAACCAGCATCTGCAGTTCCTTCTTACACAGAGTGAGATTATAAGACTGGAGTTACTTTTTAACCACCTGTCTCACTCCCTGCCTCATCTCCCTCCCTACCTGTGTCATTGCTAGCAATATGGACTATGAGCTCTGGCTGCTCACCTCCCCCTTTCAGAATAGAAACATAGAAACATAGAACATATGCGCAGGACAAGGCCATTCGGGCCATGAGCCAGCACCGCCATTCAATATGATCATGGCTGATCATCCAAAATCTGTACCCCGTTCTTGCTTTCTCCCCATATCCCTTGATTCCATTAGTCCTAAGAGCTATGACTAACACTCTCTTGAATACATCTGGTGAATTGGCCTCCCCAGCCATCTGTGGGAGAGAATTCCACAGATTCACAACTCTTTGGGTGGAAAAGGTTTTCCTCATCTCAGTCCTAAATGGCCTACCCCTTATTCTTAAACTGTGACATCTGGGTCTGGACTCCTCCAACATCGGGAACATTTTTCCTGCATCTAGACTGTCCAATCCCTTAAGAATTTTTTATGAAGAATACAATATATAGTAAAAATCCAATTATTCATAGTACAATTAGAATTTGGAAACAAATAAAATTAACGTTAAAATTAAGAAGTCTATCACTTCTTTCACCTATAATGAATAACCCTGTGTTTAAACCTTCTATGATAGATAGAGCTGTTATAAATTGGGAAATAGTAGGAATTAAAACGTTTGGAGATATGTATGATAATGGAAGTTTTTTTACATTTCATCAATTACAACTTAAATACAACTTTAATAGTAATCAATATTTCAAATATTTTCAACTACGTGATTATTTGAAAAAGTATATACGAGAATATCAATACATGTCTCCTGACCTATTAGATGGGATAATGAATATAAAAGCAGAATCAGCTAATTTAATATCATATCTATATAATTCCATTTTAAATATAGAAATTCCATCATCAGACGGGATTAGAAGAAAATGGGAACAGGAACTAGCTATAAAAATCTCGAAAGAGAGTTGGGATAAACATCTATTATATGTGCATAAATGTTCGATTAACGTAAGACATACTCTGATTCAATTTAAAATTTTACATAGATTATATTATTCAAAAGCTAAATTAAGTAAATTTTACCCAAATACCTCTGCTAACTGTGATAAATGCCTAGTCCAAGAATCAACGATAGCACATTCTTTTGTTTTTTGTCTAAACGTTCAAAAAATTTGGAATGAAATTTTTGAAATTTTCACTAAATTATTTAAAATAAAACTGAAACCGAATGCAGAACTGATTATTTTTTTAACAACAGAAGCAAGTTTGGAGCTGACTGCGTTTCAAAGGAGTTTTCTTAGTTATGGTTTAATAACGGCAAAAAAAATGATATTGAAATTTTGGAAAAATGCTCCTACGCCAACAATAAAAATGTGGACTTCTAATATGTCGGAATTGTTACATTTAGAAGATATGAGATTCCTCCTAGCAGGTAAACAAGACCAATTCCAAAATATTTGGTCTCTATATATCGACTTATCACAAACATAGGGTGCAACAAAATGTTGATAATAAATGGTTTTAGGACCTGGCGAGGGGTGAGTAAAGATAAGAAGTAGGTACATCCCTTTCATATTGTCCTATCTTATTTTCTTTTTTCTCTTTTTTTCTTTTCTTCCTTAACTACTTCTTGTGGTTTAGGTTCACAAGAGTGTTCCCGGACCACTTTCATCCACTCACTGACTATCTTTGCTAGCTCTTTCTATCCTTTTTTTCTATTAAAGTTGAAAAACAGAAGTGGTACAAGAACTGTATAAATTGATGTTATTGCAGATTACGGTAATGTAAAATACTTCTAATAACATTTTTTTAATATGTATCTATAAGATCCCCTCTAATCCTTCTAAATGCCAGTGGATATAAGCCCAGTCGATCAATTCTTTCATCATATGTCAGTCGCGCCATCCCGGGAATTAAGCTGGTGAATCTACGCTGCATTACCTCTATATGAATAATGTCCTTACTCAAATTAGGGAGACCAAAACTGCACACAATACTCCAGGTGTGGTCTCACCAGTGCCCTGTACAACTGCAGTTGGACCTCCTTGCTCCTATACTGAAATCCTCTTGTTATGAAGGCCAACATGCCATTAGCTTTCTTCACTACCTGCTGTATCTGCCTTCTTGTTCTTACCACCAAAGTGGATAACCTCACATTTATCCACATTATACTGAATCTTCCATGCATCTGGCCACTCACCCAACCTGTCCTGGCAACATTCTCGTAAATCTTCTCTACGCCCTCAGACACAAAATGCTGGAGTAACTCAGCGGGTGGGTCAGGCAGCATCTCTGGTGACAAGGAATGGGTGACGTTTCGGGTCGAGACCCTTCTTCATACTGACCCGCTGAGTTACTCCAGCATTTTGTATCTACCTTCGGTTTAAACGAGCATCTGCAGTTCCTTCTTACACAGAGTGAGATTATAAGACTGGGTTTACTTTTTAACCACCTGTCTCACTTCCTGCCTCATCTCCCTCTCTGCCTGTGTCATTGCTAGCAATATGGACTATGAACTCTGGCTGCTCACCTCCTCCTTTCAGAATAGAAACATAGAAACATAGAACATATGCGCAGGACAAGGCCATTCGGGCCATGAGCCAGCACCGCCATTCAATATGATCATGGCTGATCATCCAAAATCTGTACCCCGTTGTTGCTTTCTCTCCATCTCCCTTGATTCCGTTAGTCCTAAGAGCTATGACTAACACTCTCTTGAATACATCTGGTGAATTGGCCTCCCCAGCCTTCTGTGGGAGAGAATTCCACAGATTCACAACTCTTTGGGTGGAAAAGGTTTTCCTCATCTCAGTCCTAAATGGCCTACCGCTTATTCTTAAACTGTGACATCTGGGTCTGGACTCCTCCAACATCGGGAACATTTTTCCTGCATCTAGACTGTCCAATCCCTTAAGAATTTTATATGAAGAATACAATATATAGTAAAAATCCAATTATTCATAGTACAATTAGAATTTGGAAACAAATAAAATTAACGTTAAAATTAAGAAGTCTATCACTTCTTTCACCTGTAATGAATAACCCTGTGTTTAAACCTTCTATGATAGATAGAGCTGTTATAAATTGGGAAATAGTAGGAATTAAAACGTTTGGAGATATGTATGATAATGGAAGTTTTTTTACATTTCATCAATTACAACTTGAATAGTAATCAATATTTCAAATATTTTCAACTACGTGACTATTTGAAAAAGTATATACGAGAATATCAAAACATGTCTCCTGACCTATTAGATGGGATAATGAATATAAAAGCAGAATCAGCTAATTTAATATCATATCTATATAATTCCATTTTAAATATAGAAATTCCATCATCAGACGGGATTAGAAGAAAATGGGAACAGGAACTAGCTATAAAAATCTCGAAAGAGAGTTGGGATAAACATCTATTATATGTGCATAAATGTTCGATTAACGTAAGACATACTCTGATTCAATTTAAAATTTTACATAGATTATATTATTCAAAAGCTAAATTAAGTAAATTTTACCCAAATACCTCTGCTAACTGTGATAAATGCCTAGTCCAAGAATCAACGATAGCACATTCTTTTGTTTTTTGTATAAAAGTTCAAAGATTTTGGAATGAAATTTTTGAAATTTTCACTAAATTATTTAAAATAAAACTGAAACCGAATGCAGAACTGATTATTTTTGGAACAACAGAAGCAAGTTTGGAGCTGACTGCGTTTCAAAGGAGTTTTCTTAGTTTCGGCTTAATAACGGCAAAAAAAATGATATTGAAATTTTGGAAAAATGCCCCTACGCCAACAATAAAAATGTGGACTTCTAATATGTCGGAATTGTTACATTTAGAAGATATGAGATTCCTCCTAGCAGGTAAACAAGACCAATTCCAAAAGATGTGATCCATATATATCGACTTATTACAAACATAGGGTGCAACAAAATGATGATAATAAATGGTTTTAGGACCTGGCGAGGGGTGAGTAAAGATAAGAAGTAGGTACATCCCTTTCATATTGTCCTATTTTATTTTATTTTTTCTCTTTTTTTCTTTTCTTCCTTAACTACTTCTTGTGGTTTAGGTTCACAAGAGTGTTCCTGGACCACTTTCATCCACTCACTGACTATCTTTGCTAGCTCTTTCTATCCTTTTTTTCTATTAAAGTTGAAAAACAGAAGTGGTACAAGAACTGTATAAATTGATGTTATTGCAGATTACTGTAATGTAAAATACTTCTAATAATTTTTTTTTTAAATATGTATCTATAAGATCCCCTCTAATCCTTCTAAATGCCAGTGGATATAAGCCCAGTCGATCAATTCTTTCATCATATGTCAGTCGCGCCATCCCGGGAATTAAGCTGGTGAATCTACGCTGCATTACCTCTATAGCAATAATGTCCTTACTCAAATTAGGGAGACCAATACTGTACACAATACTCCAGGTGTGGTCTCACCAGTGCCCTGTACAACTGCAGTTGGACCTCCTTCCTCCTATACTGAAATCCTCTTGTTATGAAGGCCAACATGCCATTAGCTTTCTTCACTACCTGCTGTATCTGCCTTCTTGTTCTTACCACCAAAGTGGATAACCTCACATTTATCCACATTATACTGAATCTTCCATGCATCTGCCCACTCACCCAACCTATCCGTCAACCTGCAGCCTAATAACATCCTCCTCGCAGCACACACTGCCACCCAGCTTTGTGTCATATACAAACGGAGATGTTACATTTAATTCCTTTGACTACATTGTTAATATCTATTGTCAATAACTGGGGTCCCAGCACTGAGCCTTGCGGCACAAATGAAATCGTATGTGTCCGAAAAGGAGCAGGAAGAAGCCAAAGCTTATTAATTCCCACCCCTTATTCAACTGTTTATAATGATCTTATGCAGATTTAGCAGCTATATGTACACCATATGTACACCAGCAGCTATATGTACACCATATGTACACCGCAGCTATATGTAAACCATATGTACACCAGCAACTATATGTACACCATATGTACACCACAGCTATCTGTACACCATACGTACACCAGCAGCTATATGTACACCATATGTACGCCAGCAGCTGTATGTACACCATATGTACACCAGCAGCTATATGTACACCAAATGTACACCAGCAGCTATATGTACACCATATGTACACCAGCAGCTATATGTACACCATATGTACACCAGCAGCTGTATGTACACCATATGTACACCAGCAGCTATATGTACACCAAATTATTTACATTTATACACTAATCAAATATTTACAAAGCCATACAAAAAAAGAGAGGAAAAAGAAAAAAGAAAAGAAACCCCCCTGATATACGATACAGTATCTCTTAGTCATATATACAACCCATCACCCTATAATAGTAAGATTAAACGAGAACTTACCTAAGTTTGAAGTTTGATCTTTATTTTATGAGGAGTTACGTAGGTGATTACGTGAAGAACCCCGCCAGTGCGCCTGCGCGTCAATCTTCAAAGCAGCGGTGTGAAATCACAAAAAACAACAACCGAAGTAATATAGTCTCATAATAAAATGAGTAATACAAGAACTTCCATCTGACCTTTATGATAGAGGGTAGGGTCGTGGTGGGCACGTAATCACCTACGTAACTCCTCATAAAATAAAGATCAAACTTCAAACTTAGGTAAGTTCTCATTTAATCTTACTATTTTACTTCGGAGTCACGTGAGTGACTACGTGAAGATTTTAAAGCTTTGTGATTTCATGCCATAGATCAATCCCGGCTTCTCACTGCATTGATTGACTCGGAACGAGAATAATCAATCATGCATTCATAATAACATTTGTACCACAAATGCAGTAATTCATTTCAATAATGAAATTAATCAGATCCCCTTTAAACCAGAGGAATTTACACAGAACTTTAAATAGTTTCTGCAAACAATCCCGCATTAACAATAGGCAGATGGTAAAAATGTTGAAACATCAACTCATTGGACCACCCGGCGACTGCGAGGATATGGTCGACGGGGACGTATTTTGCCCTGGCCGCCGACGTTTCTGCTGCCCTAGACGAGTGAGACGTAAAAACATAAGTGTTAATACCAGCAGCTGTTAAGACTTCTTTTATCCATCTGGAAATAGTCTGTATTGAAACTCTCTTGTGTGGTTTCTTGTGTGTGATCAACAACCCAGTTTCCGTATTTCTCAAATTCTTTGTGAACTCAATGTATTGTAACAAATATGTCTTAACACAGAGACAAGGATCATTTGGATATGCTGCTAGCATAATTTTAAATCCTGTCACACCTGGCCTAATTTGCTTTAATAGGTCATAGATATAGAATGTAACCTTGTCTTCAGTTACTTTCATACTGTCTATTTGTAATTTTCCAAGTGTGCCAATACTGTGAGATGTGGGAAATTGTCGACACCATTGATGTAGATGATCCCTACAGCTGCAGTAAGTGTTTGAAGCTAGCGGAACTCGAGCTCCGCATTGATGAGCTGGAGACCCAACTTCATACGCTGCGGTGCATCAGGGAGGGGGACTATTACCTGGATGTTTTGTGCCAGGGGATGGTCACACCGACCAGTTTAACTAATTCAGTAGTTAGTGAGCAGGGAAAGGAAGGTGTGGCCATAAGCGAGGCAGGTAGGGGGAACCAGGAGGAGATGCGGCAGGAGCCACAGCCCTTGTCCCTGACGAGCATGACCGAGGCTCTTACTCAATGTGAGGACGGGATCAGGGGCTGTGGGAGGGATGAGCAACCTGGCTGCAGCACCGTGGATCAGGGGGCCATTCAAGAGGGGGGAGTTAGAATAAATGCCGTGGTGATAGGGGATAGTATTATTCGGGGGGTAGATAAGGTTCTCTGCGGCCAGCAGAACATGTCCCGAAGGCTGTGTTGCCTACCCGGTGCTAGGGTTAAGGATATCTCTGCGATGCTGGAGAGAAATTTGCAGAGTGAGGGGGAGGATCCAGTGGTCGTGGTCCATGTGGGGACCAATGACATAGGAAGGACGAGGAAGGAGGATCTGCTGAACGAGTTTGAGCAGTTAGGGAATAAATTAAAAAGCAGAACCTCGAGGGTACTGATCTCCGGATTGCTACCTGAGCCACGGGCCAAATCGGCGAGGGTACGAAAAATTAAAAAGCTGAATGCGTGGCTCAAAGACTGGTGTGGGAAAAATGGGTTTGGTTTCTTGGGCCACTGGCACCAGTACTGGGACAGGGGGGTTCTGTTCTGTAAGGACGGACTTCACCTGAACGGTGCTGGGACTGGGGTCCTGGCAAATCGTATAACTAGGGCAGTAGAGAGGTCTTTAAACTAAGTAGCGGGGGGGAGGTATCAAGGGGGGTAATAACGGCAGGGGTAGAGGAAATAGAGCAGGGTATCAGTGGGGAAACGGAAAATCAAAATGTGACAGGAGGATCCAGAATGTGTGAAGATAAAGCTCTAGATGTAAAAGGGGCAAAAACAGAAAGGAAGGGTAGTAAAAATCATCTGAAAGTGCTGTATCTAAATGCACGGAGTATTCGAAATAAGATAAATGAATTAACGGTGCAATTAACTACATATAGTTATGATATCGTGGCCATTACGGAGACATGGCTGCAAGGGGATCAGGATTGGGAGTTAAATATAGAGGGGTACTCGACAATTAGAAAAGATAGACAGGAAAGAAAGGGAGGAGGGGTGGCCCTTTTAATAAGGGAGGGAATAACGGCAATAGAGAGGAAGGATATTGCGTTGAAGGATCAGGATAGTGAAACAGCTTGGGTACAGATAGAGAATAACAAGGGGAAAAAAACACTAGTGGGTGTAATTTATAGACCTCCAAATAGCTGTGACGCTGTTAGTCAGAACATAAATCTGCAAATAGTTGACGCATGTAAAAAGGGAACTGCTGTAATCATGGGGGACTTCAATTTTCATATTAATTGGGCAAACCAAACTGGGCAGGGTAGACTAGAGGAAGAGTTTATAGAATGTATTAGATACGGGTTCCTAGAACAGTATGTCACAGAACCGACAAGGAGGGAGGCAATCTTGGATCTGGTCCTGTGTAATGAAGCAGGATTAATTAAAAATGTCATAGTTAGGGACTCGTTGGGAACAAGTGACCACAATATGGTCGAATTCCATATTCAAATAGAAGGGGAGCAGGTTGAAACTCAGGCTAGTGTACTTAGTCTAAATAAGGGGGATTATGAAGGTATGAGGACTGAGCTGATCAAAGTTGACTGGGATAGCAGACTCAAGAATAAGACGGTACATGAGCAGTGGTGTACGTTTAAGGATCTACTGTATAACCTTCAAGAACAATTTATTCCTATGAAGAAAAAAAGGGGTAAGGGAAAGAACAGTCAGCCATGGCTCAGTAAAACTATAAAGGATAGTATTCGGCTGAAGGCAAGGGCATATAAGGTAGCTAGAGATAGTGGGAGGGTAGAGGATTGGGAAGCATTTAAAGGTCAGCAAAAAATAACTAAGAGATTAATTAAGACGGGGAAAATAGACTATGAAAGGAATTTAGCGAACAACATAAAAACTAATAGTAAGAGTTTTTATAGCTATATAAAAAGAAAAAGGGTGGCTAAGGTGAACGTTGGTCCATTGGAGGGTGAGACTGGAGAGTTGTTGGTGGGGAACATGGAAATGGCAAAGGCATTAAACGAGTATTTTGTATCAGTCTTCACCATAGAAGACACAAAAAATATTCCAACGCTGGATAAACAGGGGGCGGTAGGAATGGAGGAGCTAAATACTATTAAGATCACCAAGGAGGTGGTATTAGGGAAATTAATGAGACTGAAGAAGGATAAATCCCCTGGGCCTGATGGATTACATCCAAGGGTCTTGAGGGAGATAGCGGTGGGGATTGTGGACGCATTGGTGATAATTTTCCAAAACTCCCTGGAGGCAGGAACGGTCCCAGTGGATTGGAAAATGGCCAATGTAACACCTATATTTAAAAAAGGAAGTAAACAGAAGGCGGGTCACTATAGACCGGTTAGTCTAACATCGGTGGTGGGTAAAATGTTAGAGACAATTATTAAAGAAACACTAACGGGGCACTTGGATAAACATGACTTCATCGGACAGAACCAGCATGGTTTTGTGAAGGGGAAGTCCTGTTTAAACGAATCTGCTCGAATTCTTTGAGGAAGTAACAACCCGGGTGGATAAAGGGGAACCGGTGGATGTGGTATACTTGGACTTCCAAAAGGCTTTTGACAAGGTGCCACATAAGAGACTATTGCTAAAAATAAAAAAATTATGGGATTGGGGGTAATATATTAGCATGGGTAGAGGATTGGCTAACAAATAGGAAGCAGAGAGTGGGGATAAATGGTTCATACTCGGGATGGCAACCGGTAACTAGCGGGGTTCCGCAAGGGTCGGTGCTGGGACCCCAGTTGTTCACAATTTATATAAATGATTTGGAGGAGGGAACCAAGTGTAATATATCAAAATTTGCGGACGATACAAAAATGGGAGGAAAAGTAGGGGATGAGGAGGATAGGAAGAGTCTGCAAAAGGATATAGATAAGCTAGGTGAGTGGGCAACAACTTGGCAGATGAAATTTAATACTAATAAATGTGAAGTCATTCACTTTGGGAAAAAAAATGATAGGGCAAGTTATTTTCTAAATGAGGTGGAGCTGCGTTGTAATGCAACGCAAAGGGATCTAGGGGTAGTAGTACATGAATCACTAAAAGTTAGTATGCAGGTGCAGCAAGCAATCAGGAAGGCCAATGGAGTTTTGGCCTTTATTGCTAGGGGGATTGAGTATAAAAACACGGAGGTCTTGCTGCAGCTGTACACAGTATTAGTGAGACCACATTTGGAATACTGTGTACAGTTCTGGGGTCCATACTTAAGAAAGGATGTACTGGCCCTGGAGGCAGTGCAGCGAAGGTTTACAAGATTAATTCCTGCAATGAGGGGATTGACATATGAGGAAAGGTTAAGTAGGCTGGAACTCTACTCTTTGGAGTTTAGAAGAATGAGAGGCGATCTCATTGAAACATATAAGATCGTGAGGGGCCTTGATCGGGTGGATGCACCGAGGATGTTCCCAATGATCGGGGAAACTAGAACTAGGGGACATAGTTGTAGAATAAGAGGGGGCTCTTTTAAAACTGAGATGAGGAAGAACTTCTTCACCCAGAGGGTGGTTAATTTATGGAATTCACTGCCCCAGGGAGCAGTGGAAGCAGAAACATTAAATATATTTAAGTCTAAAATAGATGGTTTTTTAGCTGCCAAGGGGATAAGGGGCTACGGGGAGAGGGCAGGGATATGGACCTAGGTATGGTTAGTATAGTAAGACCTGAGTGATCTCCTGGACAAGTGTCGATCGCCTGGATTGGGGTCGGAGAGGAATTTCCCGGATTTTTTTCCCGAATTGGACCTGGGTTTTTATCCGTTTTTTTGCCTCCCCCAGGAGATCACGCGGTTCTTGGGGTGGAGAGGGGTGATAGCGATATAAAGGGGAGGGTAGTGTCTTGTGTTCTGTGTCTTGTGTCTACTGTTTGTGGGTAAGGGTGTCTGTTCAGCCATGAGCGAATGGCGGTGCGGGCTCGATGGGCCTGGTGGTCTACTCTCGCACCTACTTCCTATGTTTCTATGTTTCTATGTTTCTATGTTTGCACTCGTTGTGCTGTCACTCATGCCAGAATACTTTCATACTGAGCTTGGCCAAAGGTAAAGACACACTTGGTGACCATTCACGAAGTAGTTTCAGTACCATACTTACATACCAGATTGTCATCTACCTAGGTTTCGGTGGTTTGGAATTAAAGATTCCTTACATTAGTCTGGAAACAATTGTTTCTTTCTGAATCCAGAACCAAATATGAGGACAATGCACTTCTGGCTGAATTAATTGCACTACAACTCAGACCTACATCATAATAAAGTTTTGACAGAAATTCTAAACATTTGAAATATCTGCAGTACTATATTGTGGGGGGATGATTTTTGTATGTAATTGTCTATGTTAGTCTGTGTTCAAGATGGCGGTCGGAGGGGAGAGTGGACGCTGGCGCGGTTTAGCTGCCGCTGCTCTCTCCTCAAATTGTGTTTCTGATTTTCTTTTTTTGTGTCTTTGGAATGAATTCTGTCCTTAATTTGTATAATGATGATGTCTTTATAATTTATTTTATTCTGATTATATGTTTCTTATTTGTCAATTCTCTGTAAGGTGTCCTTGAGACCTCGGTATAAGGCGCCCGTAAATAAAAGTTATTATTATTATTATTATTATTATTATATTCTACATTCTTTTGTACACAGAACTCTTCCCATTTCTTAAAATAAGAAAGGTACTGTTTTTGAGTGCTCTTCCTCCAGGCTGCCGTAAGCATGTCCACAGTACGCTCAGACAGTCCTCGCCCCAAAAAAGGCCTTCTTAAAACCTGCAAATCAACAAATCCAAACGATCATATAATGGATGTTCTTCCCCTGTTACAGGGTGCAGCAATAAATTACTCCTTTTTGGGACTTTCATCAACATTTGTGTTGTTAATTCTGATATCTACGGATACCATGGCTGTGTAGGCCAATCTGGTACTACCAATACCCCTGAAACAGCATCTTGCCTGGTTTTAAGCAAACACTGGCTTATGAGGCACAAAAATGGAAATATATATGAAAACATACCACCCCAATGTAGCGAGAAAGAATCAATCGCAACTGCTCCTGGATCTGATTCCCATGAGACATATCTCGATAGCTGATGATTCAGTCTAGATGCAAACAAGTCAATGTCGGGCATTCCAAATCTGATTACTATATCATTGAATACCTCTCGATTCAACATCCATTCTTATTATCATGGAACTTTCGTGACCTGGTGTCTGCTATCGTGTTCATTCTACCTGGTAGATAGATAGCTGAAATCCAAATGTTCTTTTCAATACACCCAGACCAAAGTTGATCAGCCATTTTGTCACATGACCCCGACTTGATTCCATCCATATCATTAATATAGGCAACTGCTGTTGTGTTTATCAATTTGAACTTGAACATGCCTTTTAGTTGTGTTAGAACAATAACCTTGGAGTCCATTGAAACATCCTAAAACTCCAAATAGTTAACTCCCCATGTCTGCAGTAACAATGACTCTTCCTGATTCCATCTGCCTCTGCAGCTAGATGCTAAGTCAGTTGCACCCCATCCTAGTGCACTGGCATCAGTTTGTAATATCATGGAAGGTTGTTCAATCAGCACTTTGCTGGAACTGCTTGAGACATGTAGAATCCACCACTGCAGATCAGAAACAGCATTTGTTGTTAGTTGCATGGTTCTATCAAAATGACCAACATGCATTCTCAGTGCCTGTTCTTTAACTCTCTGCAGCTCTTGATAATGTAATGGTCCGTTTTGGACTGCTGGGAATGCTGCTACTAATTTTCCCAGTACTCGAGCCACCTGTCTGATTGAGGGTTTTTGCTCGTTTAACAGATTACCGCAATCTTTAATCAACTCCACCATTTTTTAACTGGGCAAAGTAATTTTCATTTGGACTGAATCAATTGTGAACCCCAAATAATCAATCGAGGTACATGGTGTTAACCTTGATTTCTTTGGATGAATTAGAAACCCCAAACTTTCAAAAGTTGATTTCACAATTGCAACAGATGCTTCTGTTGACTGTTTTGTCCTTCTTATAATCAGGACATCATCCAAAATATGCCATTAGTACATGCCCCTGGCTTCTCAGCAACCCCAGAATTGGTTTTAATAATTTTGTGAATATTCTGGGAGCGTACGTTAACCCATTAGGCAAAGCTTTGAACTGCCATAACTAGTTCATCCATGTAAATTTAAGATACTGAATAATATGTATCTTTAAATCTATAGTTGCCATATGACATGCTTCTGAAATAAGTTGTTTGGCAGTCACAAATGTCTCCCTTTTAAAATGTTTAAATTAAACAAAAGGATTCAGACTTGTCAAGTCTAGAATAATCCTACATCCTCCATCCTTTTTTGATTGAGGGAATATACTTGACACAAATTGGTGAATTTGGTAGACTGATTCTTCAATAACACCTTTTATATATAGGGTTTGAAAAGCAGCTTGAACCTCCATCACTTCTTTTTGTGCAAACCATATGACAATTACAGCAGGGAAACAGTCCATCTCGGCCCTTCAAGTCCATGCCGAAGAAGTGGAGAGTTCTGCTAGGAACATGCTGGACAGGCAAATCATAATTTGGATTGAATTCAATTCAAAATCCTTGTATACTATTCAGAATTACCACATCTGAAGTAATCTTCTTCCAATTGTTATAGAAGAGACATAATCTGCCTCCAACGTTTGGACTTAATCCGGTTTAGTATGTTCCCATGAGAACCAGGTCCACCTACCTCTTGAGTCATTTGAGTACTCTGAGATCCCTGGATTCTCCCGGAAGCACCCCCACTGGTTCTTGCTCCCGCTGCAGGCCGCCAGCTACGTCCCTGCGTTAATGAGCGACTTGGTCCTGGTCCAGGATCCGTATGACGTCTGAAAGGATACCTCCTCTTTACAGACTTTACAACCATTGATGTTTTCATCAATCCTGTTTTCGCTTCATCTTCCAACTCTTTAACACGTCTCCCGAGATCTCTCCAAAGAGTAAGTTGGGTAATTGTACATTACTTGGTTTGCAGAGTGCTGCGAATTTCGGATTCATAGTAGGCCGTATAGCACCTTTCCTCAGACAATTGATCTCGAAGTGGGTGCTGCATAGCAACCCCAGTGCTTCCTGATGCAACTCCGTCATCTCTTGGCTTTTATTCGCTACTCTGGCAAAAGCAGTTATTCCAGAACCCAGCAGCTTTAATATTCTCTGCAATTTCAATTCTTGAGTTCTCATAGTCATACTCAACTCATATTTTCTTGCATTCTCATCCATTTCCTACTGTTCCAGCTGATGGGAAACCAAGTAATTTATTAGGGAGGCCAATTCTCTTCTAATGGCTCTCCTGACCCTGACGGGGCAGCGAATCGTACTGCCAGGGGTGGAACATCTGTACATCACGTACATCACGGCTACTGTGACAAATCACGTACAGTATCAGCTTGTACAGCCTCACCGTCAGAATCGGGGTCTGAAATCTCATGACATATGGCACGCCTCTCATCCCTGAGGGTGCATTCTATCAGCCCTGTACCAGGAGCTGTTTAAGCTGCATCCAGCAGCTTGGATTTCAGTACACTCTTACCTGAGTGTGCTTTGCTCCAACAGCCTATGTAGCAGGCTTTCCATTTGGGCAATACGCTTAAAAGCAGTATCTAGCCCTGGAGCTTCTACCATTTCCATTTCCTGGGACTCCTCCTCCGTGGCCTGTTTCGATTCGAACTTGGCCTTGCGCCCGACACGCGCTGACTGCCCCAGGTCCACAGTCGCTACGCTCACCGCTGGCGACTGTACCAGGGTTAGAGGCGGTTGGTCGCTAACCGCAGACTCCCGACTCTCCCGACTTTCTGTCGGCTGAGTTGCTCGCCTCTTCCCCTGCCCATTTTTTCCATGGCGTCTGTGGAAAAAATCCCCACAGACCCACAGTAAACGGACCTGAAAATACTGACAATTTTTTTTACTTACCTTGTAGTTAAAAAACTACAAATCCATTAGACGCACTGGCGGGGTTCTTCACGTAGTCACTCACGTGACTCCGAACTAAAATTACCCTTCCCAATACAATCAGTATAACAAATATCCCACTCACAATCACCTATCCTCATCCCAATATCCTTTAACAAAGTGTTTTTGTACATCTGTTTAAAGTGAATCATGTTTGTGCTAAGTTTTATCTCCTGTTCCAAACCATTCCACAAATTCACCCCACAGATTGCTATGTACATACTTTTAAGAGTTGTTCTGACATTGAGTTTTTTAAAATTAAGTTTCCCTCTCAAATTATACCCACCCTGTCTTTCCATAAACAGTTTTTGTATATTTCCTGGAAGTAAATTATTTCTTGCTTTGTACATGATTTGTGCAGTTTTAAATTTAACCAGATCGGTGAACTTCAGTGTGTGTGACTTTAAGAATAATAAATTGGTATGTTCAAGATATCCAACGTTATTGATAATTCTTATTGCTCTTTTTTGTAATGTACATAACGGCTGTAGGTTGGTTTTGTAGGTGTTACCCCATATCTCCACACAGTAACTCAGATATGGCAATATGAGTGTATTATACAGAGTATGTAATGATTTATGGTCCAGAATGTGTCTTGATTTTCCCAATATTGCTATAGACTTAGCCAGTTTTGCTTTGACGTGGTTTATATGTGGTTTCCAGCAGATTTTGTGGTCTAAGATCACACCAAGAAATGTATATTCACATACTCTTTCTATACTTATGTTATCTATTTTCAATTGTACTTGAGGGGTTGTTTTATGTTTTCCAATTAGCATCATCTTTGTTTTGCTTAAAGTTAAAGACAATTGGTTGACATCAAACCACTGTTTTAATTTATTCATTTCTGATGTGATGACCTCCAAAAGCTGCTTCACATTGTCACCGGAACAAAAAATATTCATATCATCGTATTTTGGACACCATATCTGAGGAAGGATAGGGTGGCTCTGGAGTGGGTCCAGAGGAGGTTTACAAGAATGATCCCAGGAATTAGTAGGTTAACCTATGATGAGCGTTTGTCGGCACTGGGCCTGTACTCGCTGGAGATTAGAAGAATGAGGCGGGACCTCATTGAAACGTATGTGTGTGTGTGAGTGTGTGTGTGTGTGTGTGATGTGTATGTGTGTGTGTGTGTGAGTGTGTGTGTGTGGGGTGGTGTGTGTGTCTGTGTGTGTGTGTGTGTGTGTGAGTGTGTGTGATGTGTGTGTGTGTGTGTGTGTGTTGTGTGTGTGTGAGTGTGTGTGTGTATGAGTGTGATGTGTGTGTGTGTTGTGTGTGTGTGAATGTGTGTGTGTGTGTGTGTATGTGTGTGTGTGTGAATGTGTGTGTGTGAATGTGTGTGTGTGTGAATGTGTGTGTATGTGTGTGTGTGTGTATGTGTGTGTGTGTATGTGTGTGTGAATGTGTGTGATGTGTGTGTGTGAATTGTGTGTGAATGTGTGTGAATGTGTGTGGAATGTGTGTGTGTGTGTGAATGTGTGTGTGTGTGTGTGTGTGTATGTGATGTGTGTGTGTATGTGTGTGTGTGTGTATGTGTGTGTGGTTGTGTGTGTGTGTGAATTGTGTGTGTGTGTGTATGTGTGTGTGTGAATGTGTATGTGTGTGATGTGAGTGTGTGTGTTGTGTGTGAATGTGTGTGTGTGTGAGTGTGTGTTTGTGTGTGAGTGAGTGTGTGTGTGTGTGTTTGTGTGTGCGTGAATGTGTGTGTGTGTGTGTGTGTGTGAATGTGTGTGTGTGTGTGTGTGAATGTGTGTGTGAATGTGTGAATGTGTGTGTGTGTGTGTGATGTGTGTGTGTGTGTGTGTGAATGTGTGTGTGTGTGTGTGTGAGTGTGTGTGTGTGTGTGTGTGTGTGAGTGTGTGTGTGTGTGTGTGTGTGTGTTGTGTGAATGTGTGTGGTGATGGTGTGTGTGTGTGAATGTGTGTGTGTGATGTGTGTGGTGGTGTGTGTGGGGA
>JAXLNO010005575.1:0-84266 GCA_038087875.1 Malacoraja senta | reverse complement strand
AGGAAAGGGGGAGAGGGAAGGTAGAGCGGGGGAGGGGAGAGGTGAAAGGGAGAGGGAGAGCAGGAGAGAGAGCGGGTGAGGGGGAGGAGACGAGGGAGGTAGAAGGGGAGGGGAGGGGAGAGAGGAGGGGGTAGAGCGGGAGGGGGAGAGGGGGGAGTGGGCGAGGGAGGGGGTGTAGGGGAGATGGGGAGGGGAGGGAGAGGGGCATGGGAGGGGAGGGGGATGGAGAGGGGGAGGGTAGAGCGGGGGAGGGTGGAGAGGGGCAGGGTAGAGAGGGGGAGGGTAGACAGGGGAGGGTATGGAGGGGGAGAGCGGGAGAGGGGAATTGGGAGAGGGAGATGGGGCGAGAGGGGGGAGAGTGGAAGGGGTGAGGAGAGGTGAGAGGAGAACCAAGGCAAGGGGCATGGATGACGATAAAAGGAGTAGAGGAGAGACGTGTGGGGGACAGAGGATAAGAGTTAAGGGGACACGGATGTGGGGAGGGGATAAGTGGGGAGGGAGAGGGGACAAGGGGTGAGGGGGCGGGGTCAAAGGGGGGTTAGTAGACGGGGCAGGGGAGTGGACAATGGGGAGGGGCGATTCTGTACTAGCTGTTCTCTTTATCCTGTATCTGTGCATTGTGCACAGATTGACGATAATAAACCAATGTGGCCGGAGGGGGGGGGGTGGGTGTGAGGGAAACTGTAGGAGTGGAGGGGGGAAGAATACAGGGAGAAAGGTAGGGGGGTAGTGAGAGGGGTAGAATGAGAGGCAGGTGAGGGTGGTGGGAGCGGGATGGGGGGGTCGTGGTAGAGGACAGGTTGGGACAGGTGTGGGGTGGCGGGAGAGGGGAGGGACGGTGAGGGGGTGTAGTGGTAGAGAACAGGCTGGGGCAGGAGGGGCGGTGGTGGAGAGGGAGATAGAGGAACAATGAAACATCGCTCACATACACATCGACAAAGACAACACATAAAATCAAATTATACACTAATTACACATAATATTTATGAAAGAAAAAAGTACAAGATATTAATTCAAAAACATAATTAGAAAAATAAACAAGGCCATGGCAGTGAAGAGATGGGCTGTCGAGTTCCATTACTGAGATAATGTCTGGGTTGTGTAGGTTGGTTCAAGGACCTCATCCCCTCTCACCTCTTATCCCTGGCCTTAAACCAATGCCCTTTGGTTTAGTTTGGAGATACAGTGCGCAAACAGGCCCTTCGGCCCACCAGTACTGACGACCATTGGTCCCCGCACACTAACATGATCCTACACACACCAGGGACAATTTACAATCCAATCAGGGGTGCTGAGGAAGAGGATTTCTTGGAATGTATGCGGGATAGTTATCTAAATCAACATGTAGAGGAACCAACGAGAGAGCAGGCTATTTTAGACTGGGTATTGAGTAATGAGGAAGGGTTAGTTAGCAGTCTTGTTGTACGTGCCCCCTTGGGCAAGAGTGACCATAATATGGTTGAGTTCTTCATTAGGATGGAGAGTGACATTGTTAATTCAGAAACAATGGTTCTGAACTTAAAGAAAGGTAACTTTGAGGATATGAGACATGAATTGGCCAAGATTGACTGGCAATTAGTTCTAAAAGGGTTGACGGTGGATATGCAATGGAAGGCATTTAAAGACTGCATGGATGAACTACAAAAATTGTTCATCCCAGTTTGGCAAAAGAATAAATCAGGGAAGGTAGTGCATCCGTGGATAACAAGGGAAATCAGGGATGGTATCAAAGCGAAAGATGATGCGTACAAATTAGCCAGAAAAAGCAGCATACCAGAGGACTGGGAGAAATTCAGAGACCAGCAGAGGAGGACAAAGGGCTTAATTAGGAAAGGAAAAATAGATTATGAAAGAAAACTGGCAGTGAACATAAAAACTGACTGCAACGTTTTTATAAATATGTAAAAAGAAAGAGATTAGTTAAAACAAATGTAGGTCCCTTGCAGTCAGAAACAGGTGAGTTGATCATGGGGAACAAGGATATGGCGGACCAATTGAATAACTACTTTGGTTCCGTCTTCACTATGGAAGACATAAATAATCTGCCGGAAATAGCAGGGGACCGCGGGTCAAAGGAGTTGGAGGAATTGAGTGAAATCCAGGTTAGTCGGGAAGTGGTTTTGGGTAAATTGAATGGATTAAAGGCCGATAAATCCCCAGGGCCAGATAGGCTGCATCCCAGAGTACTTAAGGAAGTAGCTCCAGAAATAGTGGATGCATTAGTAATAATCTTTCAAAATTCTTTAGATTCTGGAGTAGTTCCTGAGGATTGGGGGTAGCAAACGTAACCCCACTTTTTAAGAAGGGAGGGAGAGAGAAAACGGGGAATTACAGACCAGTTAGTCTAACATCGGTAGTGGGGAAACTGCTAGAGTCAGTTATTAAAGATGGGATAGCAGCACATTTGGAAAGTGGTGAAATCATTGGACAAAGTCAGCATGGATTTACGAAAGGTAAATCATGTCTGACGAATCTTATAGAATTTTTCGAGGATGTAACTAGTAGCGTGGATAGGGGAGAACCAGTGGATGTGGTGTATCTGGACTTCCAGAAGGCTTTCGACAAGGTCCCACATAAGAGATTAGTATACAAACTTAAAGCACATGGCATTGGGGGTTCAGTATTGATGTGGATAGAGAACTGGCTGGCAAACAGGAAGCAAAGAGTAGGAGTAAACGGGTCCTTTTCACAATGGCAGGCAGTGACTAGTGGGGTACCGCAAGGCTCAGTGCTGGGACCCCAGCTATTTACAATATATATTAATGACCTGGATGAGGGAATTGAAGGCAATATCTCCAAGTTTGCGGATGACACTAAGCTGGGGGGCAGTGTTAGCTGTGAGGAGGATGCTAGGAGACTGCAAGGTGACTTGGATAGGCTGGGTGAGTGGGCAAATGTTTGGCAGATGCAGTATAATGTGGATAAATGTGAGGTTATCCATTTTGGTGGCAAAAACAGGAAAGCAGACTATTTTCTAAATGGTGGCCGACTAGGAAAAGGGGAGATGCAGCGAGACCTGGGTGTCATGGTACACCAGTAATTGAAAGTAGGCATGCAGGTGCAGCAGGCAGTGAAGAAAGCGAATGGTATGTTAGCTTTCATAGCAAAAGGATTTGAGTATAGGAGCAGGGAGGTTCTACTGCAGTTGTACAGGGTCTTGGTGAGACCACACCTGGAGTATTGCGTACAGTTTTGGTCTCCAAATCTGAGGAAGGACATTATTGCCATAGAGGGAGTGCAGAGAAGGTTCACCAGACTGATTCTTGGGATGTCAGGACTGTCTTATGAAGAAAGACTGGATAGACTTGGTTTATACTCTCTAGAATTTAGGAGATTGAGAGGGGATCTTATAGAAACTTACAAAATTCTTAAGGGGTTGGACAGGCTAGATGCAGGAAGATTGCTCCCGATGTTGGGGAAGTCCAGGACAAGGGGTCACAGCTTAAGGATAAGGGGGAAATCCTTTAAAACCGAGATGAGAAGAACTTTTTTCACACAGAGAGTGGTGAATCTCTGGAACTCTCTGCCACAGAGGGTAGTCGAGGCCAGTTCATTGGTTATATTTAAGAGGGAGCTAGATGTGGCCCTTGTGGCTAAAGGGATCAGAGGGTATGGAGAGAAGGCAGGTACGGGATACTGAGTTGGATGATCAGCCATGATCATATTGAATGGCGGTGCAGGCTCGAAGGGCCGAATGGCCTACTCCTGCACCTAATTTCTATGTTTCTATGTTTCTAATCCAATCAACATTCAAACCTGTATGTATTTGGATTGCGGGAGGTCCGGGAGAAAATCCACTTAGTTCACGGGGAGAACGTACAAACTCCACACAGACAGCACCCGTAGTCAGGATTGAACCTGTGTCTCTGGCTCTGTAAGGCAGCAACTCTACCGCTGCGCCACTCTGCCGACCGATGGAGAAAGGTTCTGGAGACAAGTTTCCGATGACCCTTGGGGCCTTTTGGAAACTAAATAATAAACCCGGGCCTATCCAAGTTGAAGTTTATTGTCGCATCCACAAGTACGGAGAGGTCCAGCTGCAGCGTCACACACACATTGACTCACACAAGGCACAAAACATCATTATACATAAATTACACTGAACATTACACAAGAAGGAAGATGGGCAGAAGTACAATTAGAAATGGAAATCAACTCCACAGTAGTGCAAGAGGTGGGTGTTGGTGATGTGTGGTGGAGGTAGCGTTAGGGTCCCTGTGTCTAACACACAGCGGCTCACTTGCACAAAGATCTCCAATGAACTGGTCATACATGACCCCCCGGTCACGGGTCACGGGCGTTACTGTAACCTCGCCCCCACGGCCGTGCCGATCCCAGCGATGTACTGGTCTACTTGCCCCGGACTTACCTTTCTCACTGTCCCACATCATTAACGATATACCTCCTCCAACATTAATCAACCCTCCATCTCCACCCCTCACCCCCCTCCATAACACACCCCACCCTCACCCCCCTCCATAACACACCCCACCCCTCACTCCCCTCCATAACACACCGCAGCCCCTCACTCCCCTCCATAACACACCCACCCCTCACTCCCCTCCATAATACCCCCACCCCTCACTCCCCACTCCATAGGACACCGCCACCCCTCACTCCCCTCCATAACACACCCGCACACCTCACTCCCACCCTCACTCCATAACACCCCACCCCTGCCTCCCCTCCATAACACACCCCACCCTCACTTCCCACTCCATAACACACCCGCACCCCTCAATTCCCACTCCATAACACACCCACCCCTCACTCCCACCCCTCACTCCCCTCCATAACACACCCCACCCCTCACTCCCACCGGTCACTCCCCTCCATAACACACCACCACCCCTCACTGCCCCCTCCATAACACACCCCAGAACCTCCCTGCTCCGCTGGCTCCTGCAGCTCTTTATTTGTTATTCTATTTGGAGCTGTATCAATGGAAACGATTCAAATATACGCGTGGCCCATATCCCTGTAAACCTGCTCTGTGCATAAATAGTTGTGAATGTCAGGCCGGGGTTAGTGGGAGGTGGGCAGAGGGTTGGTGGTGCTGTGGGTGGAGTGTGGACATTGCCAGTGACGGGCTGCCTGTGTTACAGGGAGGATGGCGTTGCCAGTGTTTCTACTGCCACTGGCCATGTTGGATGTGACGGTCAGTTGGGTGCTCAGCGGGGCGCTGCGGCTGTGGGGGTGGGGCAGTTGTTGCAGCTCTGTCTGTGGGGGGTGGTGCATCTGGCTGGGCTGTCGGTCTGCCTGCGGCCGCTGGTCCGTCTACCTGAGCCGTGGCCGGCACTGGCCACCTGCTGCCTGCTGCTACCCACCTACAACAGCCTGGCACTGGCCGCGGGCTCCACCCACACCGAACTCCTGCACGCCCCCCTCACCACCCACCTGCCCCTCAACTACCTGGTCACCGCCCTGGGGCTGGTGGTGGCCCCACCGATTCCTGCCCCAGACGGGGGCTCAGACACCGGGCCAAATGCCCGCCACCGCCTCCGTCTTCAGACTGCTGTCCTGTCTGTGGCCAGATCTCAGACGCTTCCTCCTTGTGTCTGTCTTTGTGGTCTTGTCCTCGGCTGTTGAGCATGGGAAGGGGGGCGTCGGCATCTGGGGGAGGGGCGTCGGGTGGACGGGTGTCTGCGGGAGGGGGACGTGCGTCTGCGTCTGGAGGAGAGGCACCTGGGTTAGGGCGTCTGTGTCTGGGAGAGGGTGGGGCGTCTGCGTCTGGAGTAATGGCATCTGGGTGTGGTTCTATGGGGTTGTGGTTGGGCGGAGGGGGGGAGATCGGGCGCTGGGGGGGAGGGGGTGAAGGGTGATTCTCTTGGATTGAGGGGGTGAGGGAGGTCGGGTTGTGGGCAGTGAGGGGTGAAGGGTGATTCGAGTGGTTCCCAGGGGGTCTGCAAGAACAAAATACTTTTCAGCCCTTATTTCCAAAAACGCTCATAACTCCAAGGTCTTTTTTAGTACCATCACCTCTATCATACGTCCTGCTAAGTGCGAAGAATTTACTACATTTTTCACCAACAAAGTTAATAACATCAGAACGAATATTTCCCCTCCCACCCGTGACCTGGCTGTCTCATTGGTCTGTTCTTCAAAATTAGACTGTTTCCAACCCGTTACTCTACCCTCCCTTGTAAAACTGGTCCCCACCATGAAACATACTACCTGCCCCCTCGACGTTGTCCCCTCTGCCCTTCTGAAGGATGTCATTACAATAGCCAGTCCCAGCATCCTCCCCATCTTCAACAGCTCTCTGGCCACTGGCACTGTACCTACCTGCTTCAAGCATGCGGTGCTCCAGCCCCTCCGGAAAAAACCTAACCTCGATCCCACCTTGCCCAGCAACTACAGACCTATTTCAAAACTGCCTTTCCTTTCAAAAGTCCTTGAAAATGTAATTTTAAGTCAACTTATGCCTTACCTTCACCAAAATACTATCTTGGAAACTTCCCAATCAGGTTTCAGGGCCCACAACAGTACAGAGTCTGCCTTGTTGAAGGTACATAATGACCTACTGCTCACCGTTGACTCCGGCGACTGTGCAATCCTGCTCCTTCTTGACCTCAGCGCAGCATTTGATACAGTCGACCACACCATCCTAATTGACCGTCTCCGGTACGGGTTGGTATTGATGGCACTGCCCTGAACGGGTTCATCTCTTAAATCAAAGGTAGTAGTTTCTCTACTAAAATAGGTAACTCTTTCTCCTCCCCAGCTAATATCTGCTGCGGGTTCCACAAGGTTCCATCCTTGGCCCCATTCTCTTCTCCCTGTATATGCTCCCCTTAGGCCAAGTCATTGAAAGGCACGGCATTTCCTTCCATTGCTACGCAGATGATACACAACTCTATCTCCCCCTGAAACCCCAAAACCAATCAAATCTACTTAATCTTATCCGCTGCCTCGAGGATATAAAATGTTGGATGGCCCAGAACTTCCTCCAACTAAACGAGAGTAAGTCTGAGGTCATCCTCCTCGGCCCCTCGGACTCACTTGCTGGTGGGCACAGACCCAGAACCGCAGACACCCGCACGACCCCCAGACAACCGGACACCCATCCCCCCGGTCACCCGGCAACCAGACAATCGGCAACCAGACACCCAGACATCCGGCAACTGGACCCCTGACCCCCCGGCAACCACCCGACAACTTGACATCCGTCCCCCGGCAACCACCTGACAACCAGAAACCCTGTCCCCCGGCAACTGGACACCCGTTCCCCCGGCAACCACCCGGAAAACAGCCCCCCCCGGCTCCCGCTGTCTCTGCTCCGTTAACGCGCCTCCAGCCGTGTGGGTGACACTGAGCTGCCCCGTGTGGCCCCGGATTATACAGATGGCGGTGTTTAGTGAAGATAGTGTTGGCGTTTCCACTTCAACGTCTGCGACCATTGACGCTCCCGGCGCACGTTCATCCCGGGAACCCTCCCGGCGCTCGGACCCGATAGATTGTCCGCCGCACAAACTGCACTGAGCCGCCGGAGATTGTTGAAGTGGGTGAAGTCGCTTGGAGAGCGGCGGGGAATCGCGCCAAACTACCCCTAGACCGACCGACGGGGACGGGGTCTGTGAGCCGTCCAACCGTGGCGCGGGGGCGGGCGGGGAGCGGTGGAAGCCGAGGCTGACCGTCGGTGCCTGTACAGCGGGATCATCGCCTGATGGACACGGGAGCAGACCCGGCGCCCGTTAATCCCGGGAACCGTCCGGGAACTGCAGGAGCGGAGTAATTGTCAGTCACACCCAATCTCACGGTGACCCGCCGGGAATTGTAAAGTCCATGGAGGTGATCGCGGAGGAATAGATCGGGTAGACACACCAAGTCACTTGCCCAGAGTAGGGGAACGGAGAAACAGAGGGCATAGTTTACGGTGGAGGGGGGTGGCGGGGGGGGAGTTAATAGGAACCTGAGGGGTAATTTTTTCACACAAAATGTGGCGGGTGTATGGACCAATCTGTCAGAGTAGCAATGTTACAAAATTTTGAGATTTAAAAAATAAAGTCTGCAATTTATCCCATCAGATAAAGCATAAAAAGAAGTTTAATTTGACACTTAATTCACTTTCATATCTTCAGTATTAAAAAGTTATGTCCATTATCATACTCAGAAATTAGCATCTAGTTCCCTATTGCTTTCCATTGACTTAACACAAAAGCTGTGATCGAGGACAGTTAAAAGCCCATAACTTTCTTAAAAATTATGGTAACTGAAAGAAATTTTCAGGTATTATAGATTGAAGCATTCTGAAACAAATATGAAACAATCTTACTTCGAAGACATGAAAGTAAAGCATATAATTCGTTAGTTACCTAATTGTAGCTAATTACAAAATTCAATTACTAGATCTAAACATCTATCAATTTCTTAAGAATAGATTAACATTTTTAAATAGCCTAAGTGTCCAAATAACATTCACACAATAATTCACAATATAACATAATTTTTAAAATCTTATTTTCATGAATTTACAGGCCAAATGGAAGGAATTGAATGTTTAATACCTGTAAATTAATGGGGATTTAATTCATCTTGCGAGTGAGAATTTCTGGAACGCGATCTTTTGGAACGTTCATTTGCGGTGAATTTAACCCCGTTATTGCATGAAAAATACTGCCGTTAATTCGGGGAATAAAATCACCGTGTCGCATGACAAAATGTGAATTAAAGGCTTCTTAAGAAGCACTTTTATACATTTAAAGAAAGCACTTTCGTTTACCTGTCCATTGTGTGAAATCCGTCCCCGTTATTGGCGTTGACGCTTCAGGAGCTGCTTTTAAAACTACTGTAGCGTGACATTGACGATTTAATTTAAAAAAAAATTTCACAAATCGCCGGTAGGAACGATTTTGTCAGCGAAGTTTTGTACTCCAACAAAATATTTCCAGGACAAGGGAGGATAAACCGCGTTTTAACCCCGCCCCCCCCTTAAAGGCGCCAAAATCGCGCACACGGCCAGTGGCAGAATTACAGCGCGACTGAAGGTAAGTTTTGTAACATACCTAGTCAGAGGAGGTAGTTGAGGCAGGGACTATCCCAACATTTATGAAACTGTTACACAGGTACATGGACATGTCGGGTTTAGAGGATTAGTGCCAAAGGCAGGCAGGTGGGACATGATCCCAGCACCGGCTTATAACGGGAAAGCTTCCGCTGCCGGTTATCGCGGGATAATCCCGGCATGTTGGTCGGTGTGGGCACGTTGGGCCGAAAGGGCCTTTCCCCCGCCATTTCATGGGATCCCAACTTCCCGCTGTTCACTGCAAGGTTGTGTGACCGACCAGTCCTGTAGCGCAGTGGGCATTATCGGGTTAAACCTCGCCAAACAACTGGAGCTGTCAGCGGCGGCGGCGGGTCCCGGGCCGAGCACAGACTGACCGTGGGGACGTCTGGGAGCACAGTCTGATCTCCGGTGCGGTGGCGGACGCCGGTCTGACCGGCTGGAACGTGTCGCAGCCCAGACTGACCGCCGGGAACACACGGCCGCTCGCACCCCACCCTGGCCGGACCTACACCGACCGGAACCGTCTCCATCTTTGCCCCGTCCCGACGGCCAGTCTGTGCTGTGACCGCGTCCCGACGGCCAGTCTGAACCCCCAGCCCGCCTGGACCCTCTGCTGCGCTGGGTCTGTGCAGCGGTCCTGAGTCTCCCGAGCGAGGAGGGCGGTCAGTCGCTGGTCTACATCCGCACCCAGCTGGCGGCTCTCCGCCTCAGGACCCTGCAGAGATACCTGTACTCAGGGGCATCCTCCCAGGCGGCACGTGCTGGCCACGCACTCTTTCCAACAGGGCCGCTACCGTCAAGGAGGTACGCGGATACCGATGGTGGGCATCAGCCGTGTCTGTCCAGCAGAGGATGCCTGGCTTCTACCGGGACCTGCTGAGAGTCTGGAACCTGGTTGCCGTCGACCGGGGCCCCTCCGCCGGCGGAAGGCAACGGCCCGGTCGAAAGAGCGGCCAGCCCTTGTCCCGCCCCAGCGGGTGTCGGGGAGACGCGAACGTGTGGAGTACTTGCGGCTGAGCTAACCCCGCTCAGCTGGAAATACTGGTCGGTCCCAGGCGCCGTAAACCTTCTCGGGAACCGGTCCCGCACAACATGAGCCGCCTTTCATCAACACCCTTCATCTCCCTCCGATACGCAGGGAAGCGTCTCCTGTACGGGCTCCTCTTCCATACCCTGCACTGGTCCATTGTCCAGACACATAGTGGCGGGCCGGTGTTGTCTTTTAGTCACGAGAGGGGGTCCCTCTACACAGCGATTCTCCCCTCTACATCGGGGACCTGGGGTGGCGGGTGCTGCACCCAGGATTCCCCTGCAACCTGTTTCTCTCACGGTTCACAGACTCGCCAGCCGCCTGCCAGTGTTGCGGGCTGGAAGAGTCTGTGTTCCACGTGTATGTGAGTGTGTGAGGTTGAGGCCCTTGTTCCAATATCTAAAGGGACTTCTCCTTGCCTTCTGGCTGAACTTCTCACCCAACATCCTCATCTTTGGACATCCTGTGCGTAGGAGAGAGGGTAGGGCTGAAGATGTCCAGGTTGGGTTGCTCTGAGCACTGGCCAAGCTGGCCATCGGCGACTCACGGCGCCAGGCGGAAGAGGGCTCTGCCAGAGCCGGCTGCCTGCCGCTATTCCGGGTTACGTCGCACCCGGGTGGTACTTGAGATGGACCACGCGCTGTCCACGGCTCCCTGGGGATTTCGGGACCGCTGGCACCGCGGCGTGGGGTGGAAGTCATTCTCGATGGGGTTTGTAATATAGTTGTATAGGAGTTTATTTCGGATATTTGTTTGACGTGTATTATGGTGGTGGGTTTTGTTTCGTTTTATATTGCAGTGTAGATATTATTTTAATAATGGATTAAATTATATTTGGTTATAAATAAAAATAATAAAAATAATGGGACTCGGGTCGGAGCGCGGGATTCTCAGGGGTTAGTTGGAGAGGGGGGGTGGTCTAGTCAGCTGGCTGAGTTGGTGGACTTCACCCTGCCCCTTAAACACGCAGCGGGACCGGTATGGATTTACACAGATTCATGGGCAGTGGTGAATGGATGGCTGTCTGGATGCCCCGCTGGCAAAGCCAGAATTGGGAAATACACGGTTCCCCCTGTGGGGTCGCCACTACTGGGACCATATACGGGAACAGGCTCGCCACCGCCTGATTACGGTCTAGCACGTCGATGCCCACACTGCACGGGATGCTGAGGAGGCAATGCATAATGCTGCTGTCGATAGGGCAGTCCACATGTTTACGAAAGAACTGCAGATGCTGGTAAAATGGGAATGGGAGGGGGAGTTGAAGCGCTGAGCCATCGGCACAGATTATGTACATCTGGGCGCATCAGAAGAGCAGGCATATTGGGTGGATGGGGCTAGGAAATGGGCTGAAGCACGAGAGGTGGCACCAACGCATGATGAAGCGAAAACGGTGGTTACTAACTGCAAGGTTTGCCAACGAATAAGCCCCGAGGATGCCCAATAGGGCCCATGAGGTTAAATTAGGCGTCGCACCGGGGCGGCCAAATTTGGCAGATTGATTATATCGGGCCACTCCCACAACAAAATAAGAATAGATATGTCTTAGCCATGGTGGATCCTATTGAGGAATATTGATGATGTAACCCCTGCAGCCACGCCGATCAGGACAGCACAGTAAAAGGATTGCAGCAACTGCATAGCATCCCATGGGAAATACAGTCGGACAACGGCTCCCACTTTGCGGATCCCGTGTCCAGGAATGGGCTGTGGAATCTGGCATTGTATGGGGTTTCCACATCCCGTACTACCCACAGGCTGCCGGACTTATTTAACGCATGACTGGACGACTGAAGCAGCAAATCAAGTTGCTGACAGCGCTGCGCGCCCTCCAGTGGCGGTTGGGAGTCCTGCAACTAGCCGTGAGCAAACTGAACTCACGGCTGTTGAGCCAATGAGGATCACCTATGTCGCGGCACTTGGCAGTGTCGGACCCTCCAAAGACTCAGGAAGTGGAATTGGTGGAGGAAGAATCAGGAAAGGTCTGGGTACAATATTCCCAATAGCCGCCGGAAAAAGGGGGAGATTGTGGCGCGCGGACCGGGTAATAGGCGATGGGGAGCGTTGCCGGGGGAACAGCGGGTGGTATGTTTAAACACCCAGAGGCTAACTAAAAGAGAGAGAGTGTGCTTCCCCCCCATTACAAGGCAACAACTGACCGATACGCTGCAGGCCCACGTGCTCATGGAGGAGTATCACCAGAACTGAATGGTCCGGCACCAGGTACCAGTGGAACACCCACGACCCAAGTACCTTGGACCCAACGACATCGGGCCCATCACTATTGTATTGGGCGGTGTGATTGTCGGGAAGGACATGGGTGAATTATTGTTGGTTTACTGTTGCTTGCCTGCTTGTGGTGTTCGGAGGGAATGTGGACACCTCGGCCTCCATTCATGAATCTCCTGTTCCAAACTCGTTTCTCAACCTCAGCTATAAACTCGCCAACGGCTCAATGTCTCAGCGTGCTGGGTGTGTACACGCATCCTGTACCACAGTGGGGGCATCCCATTGTGGGCAGCCCCCTTAAATCATAGCGAACAATTGTCCGCATGGTCCTTTTTGTAGCGAGACCAGGAGTGGTGCGGCTAAGAACTGCCACCAAACCACCCTTGATTGCCAGTGTCACTGCATTGACGGGTTGTACATTCCGCCACTCAACGACATTCGGGTGGGAAGGAACCTCCACTTCCGCCTAACTGGGGCCGACGAGTCCAGCAATAGTCCCTGCCATTGTAACTTTGAGGGGTCGGGCCCTTCCCTGGGTAATTGTACCTGTACGACATACACCTGGCGGCTCCCCCACACCCCGTTAATGGAACCTACTGGGTGTGTGGACTCTGGGCCTACTCCTGGTTCCTGGGAATGCGCGGGGTGCACTTCGGGACATGGGAGAGACCAATGTCCTGTACGGGATGCTGCTACCTGGCATATGTGGTACCCCACCTGAGACACTTGCCATCCTTACCCACATACCCCCGGCAATGACATGCAAAACGGGCTATTACGGAGGCAGAGTGGTTCTGTGCTATTGCATTTCCCTCCTATGGTACTGCGAAGCTGGCACGGGAAATGATTAACATGGCTTCAGCCATGGAAGAAATAGCCAATGATACGGCAGGCACCCTGAGTGGGGTAAAAGAGATCATCACAGAGCGCTGTACTTATTTTCCAGGTGAATCCGGGAACATCACCAACCTCGCTGACCACACCCAGGAAGCCGTGGATACGATTGGAAGGGTCGGAGAACAGTACCACGACTACAACCTCCCGGAGGACAGTGGCCTTTCGAGATGTTTGGATGCTGATGGACAACAATGGTGCATTGAAAACTGACCATTGGGACAATCTTGTTGGCCATAATATGACGGCGTTGTGTGTGTGGATTGGCATGACGGCCGCGTGGCCTTTACTATAGCCTGTGGGCCGGATGTGGCGGTAAGCAGCCTGTTCCGGGGGGGGGGGGGGGGGGAGGATGTTATGCGAGAATTTTGCCCGAACAGTCTGTGATCAATAGCGCTGTGGCCATAACGCTATGTTTAAAGCCCATGTTTTTTGTCGCAAAAAATAATTTATTTAATTTCAACACGAGACCAAAAACAAAAAACAAAACCGTGGTGACATACTCACCATCATGTTACAAAATCATCAAACAACTATTAACAAATATTCTATTAACTATTACACAACCCCGGTAAAGGGGCAAGCATCTGGCTCGGGCGAAACCCCATCCCGTCTGGCGCCGTGACTCGCCGATGTCCAGCTTGGCCATGGTTAAACCCCATAGCCCTGTGGTTAAAGCGCTTCGTTTAAAACCCCACGCATTCTGACAGCGCTCTGTTTAAAACCTTTCGCGTCAAGTCTGCAGCGCTGTGTGCATTGCTTTACGCGCCAAGTCTGCAGCCGATAGCACTTTGTTCCGGGGGGGGGGGGGGCATGCGGTTCTGTCGGCCTACGGTGCGAATACTTCAGCTGGTGATGATCTCTATTACCCCACTCAGGGTGTCATGGCTGAAGCCATGTTAATTATTTCCCGTTCCAGCTTCGCAGTACCATAGGAGGGAAATGCAATGGCCCAGAAACACTCGGTCTCCGTAATAGCCCGTTTTACATGCCATTTGGTTGTAATTTGAATTTGGGAGCAGCGCTATTGACGACTGGTTTCTGCCTGTATAAAGGCAGTCGCCGGAAGCCATAAGGTCGTTATTGACGAGTGGGGTTCACTGACGGGCTGGGTTGCCATCAGCGCCGCGGACGGATGCAGAGAGAGGGGGAGGTTGTGCTGCTGTAAGACGGACCCGGCGCATACCGAGATAAGTATTGTTTTTGTTCTCTCTCCTGCCAATAAACCTGATTTGTAACGGACCGGACGAGTGTGCCTTTTTTGTTGTTCTACTAGTCAGATCCTTGAACGTGTTCCCTTGTAAAATCTCCCTATTTGGAAAATAATCTCCGCCTTTAATCCTACCACCAAAATGAATGACTCCACACTTTGCTACACTATATTCCATCTGCCACTTCTCTGTCCACTCTCCCAACCTGTGTGGGTCCTTCTGCAGAGTCCCTGCTTTCTCTATACTACCTTCCCCCTCCACCTGTTTTCGCATTATCCGCAAACTTGTCCACAACGCCTTCATTTTCCTCGTCCACATCATTGTAATACAACGTGAAGTAGCGGCCATAGTACCGACCCTTGCGGAACTCCACTAGTCACTGCAGCCAACCAGATAAAGCCCATTTATTGCCACTCTCTGCCTTCTGTCATCCAGCCAACCGGCTATCCATGCTAATATCTGCCCTTTGATACCATGGGCTCTCATCTTCCACAGCAGTCTCAGGTGTAGCAACTTATCAAAGACTTTCTGAAAACCTAGGTAAAAAACATTTACTGACTGTCTTTTGTCCTGCTATTTCCTAGAATTCCAGCAAATTTGTCACAAAGCCATGCTGACTTCGGGCTATTTGATCATGAACTTCTAGGTACTCTGGAACCTCATCCTTTATATGGATTCTAAAATCTTACCAACCACTGAAGTCAGACTAACCGGCCGATAGTTCCCACTATTCTGCATTGCTCCCTTCTTGTGCAGCGGGGTAATATCGGCAATTTTCCAATCATCTGAAACCACTCCTGGCTCCAGCGATTCTTGAAATATCACTATCAATGCCTCCACTATCGTTAAAGCCACCTCTTTCAGAACCTTAGGGTGCAGTCCATCTGGTCCAGTTTACATCCACCTTCAGCCATTTCAGCTTCCCAAGCACCACCTCGCCAGTAATAGCCAGTCCACCGACTTCCACCCCCTGACTCCCATGAATTTCAGGCACGTTTCAGGTGTTTTCCACTGTAAAAACTGCGAAAATGTTATTCAACTCCTCTGCCATTTCTTTATTCCACATTATCACTTTTCCTGCATAATTTCCCAGCGGTTCAACGTGCACTCTTGTCTCTTTCTTACACTTTATATAACTGAAGAATCACTTGCTATCCTATTTTATATTATTGGCTAGCTTACCTTCGTATTTCATCTTTTCTCCCTGTATTGCCTTTAGAGTTACCTTCTATTGTTCTTGAAAAGCTATCCAATCCTCGGGCTTCCGGCTAATCAATGCTATGTTATACACCTTCTCTTTTAGTTTTCTGCTGCCCTTAACTTCCCTTGTCTGCCACTGTCGTCTCTTTCTCCCCCGAGAATCTTTCTTCTTCGTCGGAATAAAAAGATCCTGCATCTCCGGATTATTCCCAGAAATTCCTGCCATTCTGTTCCACCGTCATTCCTGGTAGGGTCCGTGTCAGTCAACTTTGGCTAGCTCCTCCCTCATGCCTCTGTAGTCCCCTTTGCCCAGACGCAATACCGACACATCCGATATCACATTATCCTTCTCAAATTGCTACCTCCTAATGGTCTCTTTCCCCTGGGTTTCTTTATCAAATTCGGTTCATTACACACCACTAAATCCAGAATTGTCTTGTCCCAGGTAGGTTTAGAGCAAGCTGCTCTAAGAATCCATCTCGGAGGCACTCCACCAATCTCGGTTCCACGGAGATCCCCTCCGAAGCGACGTGGTGAAAACGCAATGTCGCAATCGGCGGGTCGAATTTTCCTCCTGTGGCTGGGAATCTGGATCTCCGGTCCACACAGTTCAGGCGGATGCATCCCCATAGCTGACTTGCGAGGCCTAATTTGCGGGCCTGTGTCTCGGCTCCGCGGCGGATAAGGATCACCATTCGATCGGCGTGGCAATCCTCGTCGGACAGCGGTGTCGCCGTGCGTTCGCAGCCTATCGAGATTTAGACAGATTCCCGGAAGCTGCACACTTCGGTCGCCAGTTGACGTGTCGCGAACCGAACAGAGCGCCGCCGACTCTTCGGGTGTCTCCGAACACCGTGCTGCACCCGCCGAGTACTTCACCGACGCCCCGTGCGGAAAACGCGATGTTGTAATCGGCGGGTCGAATCTGTCTCATGCAGTCGGGTCTCAGGAACTCCGGCCCGGCCTGACCGAGTGGATCCATCCCCATAGAAGACATCGGAGGCCGAATCTGTGGGCTTGTATCTCGGCTCCGCGGCGGCGTCGGCTGGACGTACCGGTACGCATCAACTAGTCGCGGCAGTCCGCGGTGGAGATCGAGGTCGCCGGGTATCTCACAGCCGATCGCGATTTCAGGAGGTTCCAGGCAGCGGAACATACACTCGGTCATGTCACCAGTTGAAGATTCTCGGCCCGATCGGGGGCCACCGACTTTTCTGGTGTTTCCAAACCCCGTGCAGCGCCCGCCGAGCTCCCCGCCGAAACCCCGTGCTGAAAACAGAATGTTGGAACCGGCGGGTCGAATCTGCCGCCTGCAGCCAGGGTTCTGGATCTCCGGCCCGGCCAGTCCGGCTGCATCCATCCCCATAGCCGACTTACAAGGCCGAATTTGCGGGCCTGTATCGCAGCTGCACGGCGGCTTGGGCTCGCCGTTTCGGTGCTCATCGAGTCATCGCGGAAGTCCGCGTTGGAGAGCCGGGTCGCCGGGTACCCCCGGATTTACCGCGATTTCGGCAGATTTCCCGGCAGCGGTAATCACGCGACTGATCAACGGTGGAGGAATCGCCGCACGCTCGAGGGGCAGACGACTCTTCCTGTGTCTCCGAACATCGTGCTGTACCCGCCGAGCTTCCCTCCGAAGCCCCGTGCTGAAAACGCAATTTTGCAATCAACGGGACGAATCTGCCGGCTGCATCCAGAACTCTGAAACTCCAGCCCGGCCAGAACGTGTGGATCCATCCCCATAGAAGACTTCCGAGGCAATAGATAATAGACAATAGGTGCAGGAGTAGGCCATTCGGCCCTTCGAGTCAGCACCGCCATTCAATATGATCATGGCTGATCATCCACAATCAGTGGATGCAGTGTATCTAGACTTTCAGAAAGCCTTTGATAAGGTCCCGCACGGGAGACTGGTGACTAAAATTAGAGCACATGGTATTGGGGGTAGGGTGTTGACGTGGATAGAAAATTGATTGGCAGACAGGAAGCAAAGAGTAGGAGTGAACGGGTCCTTTTCAGAATGGCAGGCAGTGGCGAGTGGAGTGCCACAAGGCTCGGTGTTGGGGCCGCAACTGTTTACCATATATATTAATGCTTTCGAAGAGGGAATTAGGAGCAACACTAGCAAGTTTGCGGATGACACAAAGCTGGGTGGCAGTGTGAACTGTGAAGAGGATGTTCAGTATAGGAGTAGAGGGGTTCTTCTGCTGTTGTATAGGGCTCTGGTAAGCTCACATCTGGAGCATTGCGCACAGATTTGGTCGCCTAATTTGTGGAAGGACATCCTTGTGATTGAGGCAGTGCAGCGTAGGTTCACGGGATTGATCCCTGGGATAGCGGGACTGTCATATGAGGAAAGATTGAAAAGACTAGGCTTGTATTCACTGGTGTTTAGAAGGATGAGGGGGGTTCTTATAGAAACATATAAAATTATAAAAGGACTGGACAAGCTAGATGCAGGAAATTTTTCCCGAATGTTGGGCGAATCCAGAACCAGGGGCCACAGTCTTAGAATAAAGGGGAGGCCATTTAAGACTGAGGTGAGAAAAAACGTTTTCACCCAGAGAGTTGTGAATTTGTGGAATTCCCTGCCACAGATGGTAGTGGAGGCCAAATCACTGGATGGATTGAAGAGAGAGTTAGATAGTGCTCTAGGGGCTAGTGGAATCAAGGGATATGGGGAGAAGGCAGGCACGGGTTATTGATTGGGGACGATCAGCCATGATCGCAATGAATGGCGGTCCTGGCTCGAAGGGCCGAATGGTCTCCTCCTGCACCTATTTTCTATTTCTATGTTTCCAGTACCCCGTTCCTGCTTTCTCTCCATATCCCCTGACTCTGCTATCTTTAACAGATCTATCTAACTCTCTCTTGAAAGTATCCAGAGAACCGGCCTCCACCGCATTCTGTGGCAGAGAATTCCACAGACTCAACTCTCTGTGTGAAAAAGTGTTTCCTCATCTCCGTTCCAAATGGCTTACTACTTATTCTTAAACTGTGGCCCTTGGTTCTGGACCGCCCCCCCCCACCCCCCAACATCGGGAACATGTTTCCTGCCTCTAGCGGGTCCAAACCCTTAATAATCAGATACGTTTCAATAAGATCCCCTTAAATCCTTCTAAATTCCATAGTATACAAGCCCAGCCGCACCATTCTATCAGCATATGACAGTCCCGCTATCCCGGGAATTAACTTTGTGAACCTATGCTGCGCTCCCTCAATAGCAAGAATGTAATTCCTCCAATTTGGAGACCAAAACTGCACACAATACTCCAGTTGTGGTCTCACTAGGGCCCTGTACAACTGCAGAAGGACCTCTTTGCTCCTACACTCAACTCCTCTTGTTATGAAGGCCAATATGCCATTCGCTTTCCCCATTGCCTGCTGTACCTGCATGCTTACTTTTATTGACTTATGAACAAGGACCCCCCAGATCCCGTTGTACTACCCCTTTTCCCAACTTGAGACAATTTAGATAATAATCTGCCTACCTGTTGGTCTTACCAAAGTGGATAACCTCACATTTATCCACATTACCCACTCATCCAACCTGTCCAAGTCAGCCTGAATTCTGCAGGCACATTCCGCAGGCATTGTCACTTTTCATTTCACTGCACATCTCGTATGCGTATGTGACAAATAGACTTGACGACGTGACATTCTCATAGCATCCTCCTTACAGTTCCTCTTTTCCAACTTGACACAATTTAGATTCAAGATTCAAGATTTCTGCCTTCCTGTTTTTGTTACCAAAGTGGATAATCTCACATTTATCCACATTAAACTTCATCTGCCATGCATCTGCCCACTCACCCAACCTGTCCAAGTCACCCTGCATCCTCCTCACAGTTCACACTGCCAGCCTGCTTTGTGTCATCTGCAAATTTGCTAATGTTACTTGTAACCCCTTCATCTAAATCATTAATGTATTTTGTAAATGGCTGTTTCCCAGCACCAAGCCTTGCGGCACCCCAATAGTCACTGCCTGCCATTCTGAAAGAGACACATTAATCCCTACTCTTTGTTTCCTGTCTGTCAACCAATTTTCTATCCATGTCAGCACTCTACACCCAATACCTTGTGCCCTAATTTTGCCCACTAATCTCCTATGTGGGACTTTATCAAATGCATTCTGAAAGTCCAGGTACACTACATCCACTGGCTCTTCCTTGTCCATTTCCTAGTTACATCCTCAAAAAATTCCAGAAGAATAGTCAATCATGGTTTCCCCTTCGTAAATCCGCGCTGACTCGGACCTATCCTGTTACTGCTATCCAAATGTGCCGCTATTTAATCTTTTATGATTGACTCTAGCATCTTCCATACCACCGATGTCAGGCTAACTGGTCTATAATTCCCTGTTTTCTCTCTCCCGCCTTTCTTAAAAAGTGGGATAACATTAGCTTCCCTGATCCTGAATCTATAGAACATTGGAAAATGATCACCAATGCGTCCACGGTTTCTAGAGCATTTCCTTAAGTACCTTAAGGGATGCAGACCATCAGGCCCTTGGGATTTATCAGCCTTCAGTCCCATCAGTCTACCCAACACCATTTCCCGCCTAATGTGGATTTCCTTCAGTTCCTCCGTCACCTCAGATCCCCTGGCCACTAGTACATCAGGAAGATTGTTTGTGTTCTCATTAGTGAAGACGGATCCAAAGCATCTGTTCAACTCATCTGCCATTTCCTTGTTCCCCATAATAAATTCACACTTTTGAGTCTTCAAGGGTCCAAATTTGGTCCTAACTATTTGTTTCCTCTTTACATCTATATAACTAAAAGTCTCATCTTGACCACTTCCTGTCTGCGCTGTATATTGATTTTAGAAAAAACGCTACCATATATCGCTATGATTTTTGGCCATCTTACTCACAGTCCTCCGCTGAGACAGCCTCGAGGATTTTTCCGATCGATGAAAAATAAAAAATCTTGAGATCAGCTGATTAATCCTCTCGCCTGTCAATGACCATGATGAAGGTAACGTCCCTTCCGGGGGGGGAGGGCTATAAAACCCCGGACGCCTGGATGCGAGTCAGTCACTCTGGAAGATCGCGAGGGAGAGGCCACAACTGTGATTCTCAGCTGTGAATAAACGGAACTTTGAGTGTGCAATGTACTTGCAATAAATGATTTGTTTGCCTTTAACCGTTTGTAGTGCAGCATTTCAAAGCAGTTACCACCACCAACAACCGTTTGCACTACAGAATTTCAAAGCAGTTACCACCACCAACAACCGTTTGCAGTGCAGCATTTCAAAGCAGTTACCACAACCAACAACCGTTTGCAGTGCAGCATTTCAAAGTACTTATCACCAACAACAACCGTGTGCAGTGCAGCATTTCAAAGCAACCACATTTTCATTTACAAACCACATTAAGAGCACTCACAGTTGAGTAGACATGTGTTAAGTGTTATTCACAGCTCAGAGAGACGTGACCTTCTCGCTTCCTCCATATTGTGAGAAAAGTGTCTTGTGAGAAATGTGCCTCGTGAGAAAAGTGCCTCGTGAAAAACGTGCCTCGTGAGAAAAGTGCCTGACTTTGGCTCGAGAGTCTTCGGCGAGGAGATTGAGGAGAGGAGATTACGCCAAAAGTTGGAGAGGACGGGATGCGGTGAACACATGACGGGTAAGCTGATTCAGTGTGAGGCATGCTGGATGTGGGAGGTCAGAGACACTGATGATGCCTCTGGCTGCTACAACTGTGGTAAGTGTGTCCAGGTTCAGCTCCTGAGGGTCCGCGTTGGGGAACTGGGGAAGCAGCTGGTTGTCCTCAGGGCCATCCGAGGTAACGAGAGTTTCGTGGATAAGACCAACAGTGAGATTGAGACGCCTAGGCTACAGGAAGAGCGAAGGTGGGTGACTGTGAGAACGAGGAGTAAGCGTAGAGTGCAGGAGACCCCGGTGGCTGTGTGAATAAAAACCTAATGAAAACAGGCACACCCTTTTGGGAGCTGTCAGGGCGGGCGTAGCTTCCAGTCCGACAGGTGGACAGGTCGGTGGCTCTAACCCAAGCGATGAGATTCGACCGGCGAGACCGACGTCGGGCAGAGCTGTAGTGGTGGGTGACTCCATTGTCCGAGGTACGGACTGGAGATTCTGTTGCGGCAGCCGAGGCTGGAGGATGGGCTGTTGCCTCCATGGTGACAGGGTTAAAGAGATCACAGACCGACTTCAGAACATCCTCGAGAGGGAAGGTGAACAACCGGCAGCAGTTGTGCACGTGGGCACAAACGACATCGTGAGGAAGAGGAAGGAGTTTCTGCAACACAAGTTTAGAGAGTTAGGAAGAAGATTGAAAAGCATGACTTCTGGGGTGGTTATCTCTGGATTGCTTCCAGTACCTCGTGCTAGTGAGGGCAGGAACAGGGAGATAGGGGACCTGAATGAGTGGCTGGTAGATTGGTGCAGGGAGCAACGATAATGCTTTGTAGACCACTGGGATCTCTTCTGTGGTAGTGGTGACCCGTAGAATAGGGACGAGTTACACCTTAACTGGAGGGGGACCAACGTTGTGACAGGCAGGTTTGCTAGTGCTACACGTGTGGGTTTTAACTAAATAGTGGGGGGGATTGACAAATTGGGAGTAAAAAGATGGAGTTAAAGGGAAAGCGAGCACAGGAAAAGTTACAAAAGACTCCAGAAGTAATGGGAAGGAAAGTTCGAGACGGATTAAGGTCAGGGCCAATATTGACCGGTGTGAAAGGTGGGGTAAATACTGAAGTCAAAGTGTTGTTTATGAGTGAGCGAAGTATTTGAAATAAAGTGGATAAGCTTGAGGCTCAGTTAGAAATTAGCAAGTATGATATTGTGGGAATGGTTGCAAGAGGACCAGGGCTGGGAACTGAATATTCAAGGATAGACGTCCTATCGAATAGACAGATAGGTGGGCAGAGGGGGTGGGGTAACTCTGTTGGTGAGGAATGACATTCAGTCCCTTGAGAGGGGTGACATGAAATCAGAAGATACAGAGTCAGTATGGATAGAACTGAGGAATTGTAAGTGTAAAAATACCCTAATGGGAAATATCTACTGACCCCCAAACAGTAGCCTGGATATAGGGTGCAAATTGAATCAAGCGTTAAAATTAGCATTTCGTAAAGATAATACTACGGTTGTTATGAGAGATTTCAACATGAGGTAGACTGGATAAATGAGATTGGTACTGGACCCCAAGAAAGGGAGTTTGTGGAGTGCCTCCGTGGTGGATTCTTAGAGCAGCTTGTACTGGAGCCTATCAGGGAGAAGGCAATTCTGGATTTAGTGTTGTGTAATGAACCGGATTTGATAAAGGAACGAGGTTAAGGAGCCATTAGGAGGAAATGACCATAATATGATAAATTTTAATCTACAATTTGAGAGGGAGAAGGGTAAATCGAAGGTGTCAGTATTACAGTTGAACAAAGGGGACTATGGAGCCATGAGGGAGGCGCTGGCCAAAGTTGACTGGATAGATACCATAGCAGGGATGACAGTGGGACAATAATGGAAGGTATTTCTGGGAATAATACATAAGGTGCAGGATCAGTTCATTCCAAAGAGGAAGAAAGATTTCAGGTGCAGCAAGGGGCGACCGTGGCTGACAAGGGAAGTCAGGGACAGTATAAAAATGAAAGCGAAGAGTACAGCATTGCAAAGATGAGCGGGAAGCCAGAGGATTGGGTAACTTTTCAAGAGCAACAGAAGAAAAATAAAAAAGGCAATACGGGGAGAAAAGATGAGGTACGAAGGTAAGCTAGCCAAGAATATAAAGGAGGATAGTCAAATTGTATTTAGGTACAAGACTAAATGGGACCCGTTGGGCCAGTGGGGGGTGGGTTTCTGGAGCGCTAGTATGGGTGTTGTGGGCCGAATGGACTGGTTTCCAGGGCTAGTATGGACATTGTCTGCCGAATAGATTATTAGGCTGGCAGCTCAATCACTCAGGCCTGGTGTGCTGGCAGCGCAGTCACTCAGGCCTGGTGGGCTGGCAGCTCCGTCCCGGTTGTTGGTGGTGGTAACTGCTTTGAAATGCTGCACTGCAAACGGTTGTTGGTGGTGGTAAGTACTTTGAAATGCTGCACTGCAAACGGTTGTTGGTGGTGGTAACTGCTTTGAAATGTTGCACTGCAAACGGTTGTTGGTGGTGGTAACTGCTTTGAAATGCTGCACTGCAAACGGTTCTTGGTGGTGGTAACTGCTTTCAAATGCTGCACTGCAAACGGTTGTTGTTGGTGGTAACTGGTTAACTTCCTGTTTGCACTGTATATTGATTTTGGATAAAACGCTACCACTTACGGACGTGATTTTTGGCCATCTTACTCAGTCCCCCTCCGCTCATCAGGTGCAGAGGATTCTTTCCATCAATGAAAAATAATAGTGTTATTAGTGTTTAAAAAATTGTTGAGAATCTCTCTCCTGTCAATCACGCCATGAAAGCCACGCCCCTGCCGGTGGGAGGGGGAGGATTATAAAACCCGGAAGTGTGGGTGTGGCTCAGTCTCTGCAAGATGGGGAGGAGAGGTCACGACTGTCTGAGCTGTGAATCAACTGAACACACTGAATGTCTACTGAACTGTGAGTGTGGTGTTTATGTGGTGTTTTGTGTGGTTTTATGGTGGTTTCACCCTGCATGAAATGGCATGAAACTGCATTTGAATGTGGTAGCCTTGCACCTTGCATGAAATGGTATGAAACTGCATTTGAATTTGGTTGTCTTGCACCCTGCATGAAATGGTGTGAAACTGTATTTGAATTTGGTGGCCTTGCACCCTGCTTGAAATGGTATGAAATTGCACTTCAATTTGGTTGTCTTGCACCCTGCTTGAAGTGGTATGAAATGCACTTGAATTTGGTGGCCTTGCACCCTGCTTGAAATGGCATTAAACAGCGCTAGCATTTGGTGGCCTTGCACCCTGCTTGAAGTGGCATGAAACTGCACTTGAGTTTGGTGGCCCTGCACCCTGCTTGGAGTGGTAGGAAACTGTACTTGAGTTTGGTGGTCCTGCACCCTGCTTGAAGTGGTATGAAACTGAACTTGAATTCGGTGGCCTTGCACCCTGCTTGAAGTGGTTGGAAACTGCACTTGAATTCGGTGGCCTTGCACCTTGCTTGAAGTGGTAGGAAACTGCACTTGAATTCGGTGGCCTTGCATGCTGCTTGAAGTGGTAGGAAACTGCACCTGAATTTGGTGGCCTTGCAGCCTGCTTGAAGTGGTATGAAACTGCAATTGAATTTGGTGGCCTTGCACCCTGCTTGAAATGGTAGGAAACTGCATTTGAATTTGGTGGCCTTGCACCCTGCTTGAAATGGAATTTCAAGGAATAGCCGTGAGTCAACTGCTCGCCCACCAACCGTGAGTGAGCTGCCCTCCCGTGTGAACATGGGACCCAACGGGTCCCACTTAGTCTAGTATTGTTATATATGTCCGCCACGCATGAATAAAGAGATACACTTTCCAGATGTTGGATGTGTACACGTGTGCCTATGAAATTAAGAGGAGATATTCCCCTTAAGATTATCGCTTTGAACGTTTCGGAAATGGCCGAGTGGTACATGCCCCAGAACCATTACCACCTTCCGGTCTGCTTGTATGTCTACCATAAGGACCGTTGCAAATACAAGCCCAAATACAACCGTTCCCACTGTTCCTTTTTCTGTGCCATTCTGGGCCCTTTAGTGAAAGAAGGCAAGAAGGGGAATTTGCCATGTCAGGCAATATAGCGGGGCCCGAAAGTACGGAACGCTTTGTGCAGTCGAAATCTCAATGTCTTTGACAGTACACGTGTGGGCTTCAGTCACATTACGGCTCGAAACCGTTCAACTGGATACCCTTTGCAGGACAACTGTTTTCCCCTTTCGGTAGAATCCTTTAGTGCTTGCAATAGTACCTATTTTGTCTACGTTCCCTGTTTGCCCCAGGATAGTTGAGGCTCATATTATTTCCCTCATTTTGTTTATATTATTCGGCACTATATGTCCTTATCCCAAATCTACTCTCAGTCAACATGGAAAGGTTCTTTGCTCTTGCATTTCCTTGCCAGGGCATGGTAAAGGGTAAGAGAGAGAGCATCAATATAGCCTCTGCGCGAGTAAAGGTTGCTAATTTCCCTGCCTTGGAAGAAATTACTGCGGAGGAGGTGGTCATCCGGACAATTGCTCAGCGAAACAGAATGGATTTGTATATCCTCCCAGCAGAAAACGTGAGAACTGAATACGTGATAGAATCTGAATGGTGTAATTATATCCCAGACTAGACTAAGTGGGATCCGTTGGGTCCCAGCATCACACGGGATGGCTGGTCACCCAACGCAATATTCCACCTCTCCACCAATTCCAATATTGCTGGCCAGTGGGAGGGGGAGGGGGGCATTCTGTTGCGCTAGTATGGTTGTTGTGTGCCGAAGGTACTGGTGTCCAGAGGGATAGTATGGACATTGTGGGCCGAATGGATTCATGGGCTGGCAGCTCAGTCGCTGAGGCCAGGCAGCTCAGTCACTGAGGCCTGGCAGTACAGTCACTCAGACCTGGCAGGCTGGCAGCTTAGTATCTGCCAGAAATTCTGCCCAATACAGGTGACAGACACTGTGAGAGAGAAGGGGGAGAGGGTGGACTGAATGTAATATTGGGCTGGCAGTTCAGTCACTTACGGCTGGTGGTCTGGCAGTTCACTTACTCATGGCTGATGGGCTGGCAGTGCACTCACTCACGGCTGGTGGGCTGGCAGTGCAGTCCCTCGCGGCTGGTGGGCTGGTAGTGTAGTAACTCACGGCTGGTGGGCTGGCAGTGCAGGCACTCACGGCTGGTCGGCTGGCAGTGCAGTCACTCACGGCTGGTGGGCCAGCAGTGCAGTCACTCACGGCTGGTGGGCTGGCAGTGCAGTCACTCACGGCTGGTGGGCTGGCAGTGCAGTCACTCACGGCTGGTGGGCTGGCAGTGCAGTCACTCACGCCTGGTACGCTGGCAGTTCACTCAGTCTCCCCTGCTCCCTTCACCCTCCCACTCTGCTCCTTGCCATTCCCCTCCCCCACGCATTCAGTCCATCTCCCCACAACCTCCCCCCCACGCACTCCCACAGAGCATCCATTCCTGCCCATTAGGTTCCGATTGTGATGAAGAACACGCAGGAATGAAAAGTGGAAAAAGGATTTATTAAAGTTTAATATGTGAATGACCTTTAAAATATAAGAACAATTTAAATGTTAAAGATGAGTATTAAGTTATTTGTTGTAGTGTCTCTTGTTGCTGCTCACTGCGTCGTTATGTGTGTATACACAAACAGACTCACACAGACACACACAGACACACACAGTCTGCGAATTGAATACGTGATAGGATTTGAATGGTGTAATTATATCCCAGACTAGACTAAGACACACACAGACACACACAGACTTACACAGACTCACACACACAGACTCACACACACAGACTCACACACAAACACACACAGACTCACTCACACACACACACACACACACACACACACACACACACACACACACACACACACACACACACACACACACACACACAGCCTCACACACACACAGCCTCACACACACACAGCCTCACACACACACACTAACACACACACGCACAGACTCACACACACACAAACAGACTCACTCACACACTCACACACACTCACACACAACCAATACTAAAATGCCAAGTAACTTCAGAACGTGGTGAACATACAGTGTGTAAACCGAATGATTCAAACTTTTAAAGCATCCTGTCGAGGCTGCTGCTGCTGAAGCAAAAACGTGCTTTAAATAACGTCCAACAGACTTCCGGTGGCGCCATGTTGGGCTGAACAGGCGTTGCATTTAGCTCCGTGCCCGTAATCGGCGAATTTTCGCTTTAAAAATGGATTTGGAAGTCGGGACCGTGTGTAAAAACTTACCGGAGCTGCTTGTCGCGGTGCTGATGACGTCATCAGAAATCGCCGCGAAAATAACGGAGGTTTAAGCTATTTTTAAATGAAAAGAACGACTCCATGTCAGAGCCCTCAGAGATCTGTCTCCAAGCAACTTCTGAAAAAACAGTCACCACCTGAAAAAATTCAAGAACCTGAAGAAATAATTGCTGAACTTCAAGAACTTGAAGAAGTAACTGCTGAACGAGCCCTGAAAATGACTACAAGATCAAAGGCTGAAATGGACAAAGAGATGCAGGAAATGAAGACATCGGTGAGTGACTTAAAAAATGAACTTTTGGCATGTAATAAAAATATGATGGAGAGCATGATGAAGAACATGAACATTGGGAATCAGAAAGTAATTGATTCAATCGGTAATATAAATAAACGAATAGACGATGTTCATGGTGAATTATCTTTGAAAATTGATAAGGTGGAGAAAGACTGTACTAGTAAGTTGGATATGGTTCACCAAACTGTTAGAACATGTTGCACTACCATGAAAGATATGGAAATAGCAATGTTACAAATGGCTGAAGAAATGCAGAAAATCAAGAATAATTATGAAGATGTCGTGGGTCAGCTGGCTAAAACGTCTGATAAATGCCTTGATTTGGAAGCAAGGTCAAGACGGCAGAATTTAAGAATAGTTGGAGTGACAGAAGGGGAGGAGGGGAACGATCCCCAAGAGTACACTGCCAAATTACTTAAAAATATACTCGACCTGCCAGCTAAACCGAAAATAGAAGTGGCACACCGGGTGAAACGGCCAAAATCAAGGGCACAAATAAAAGGTGCTCCCCCATGACAGATCATTGTGAAATTTCGGGACATTTCAGCTTTGGAAGAGGCCATGAGAAAAATTCTATATGGAAAGATTATGAAGTTTGGGACGGACACTATCAGACTTTTTAGAGACTATCCTTATGAAATTGCTAAAAAACGAGAAGCGTTTAAAAATACACAACATATCTTGAAAGGGCACAGGGACATCAGATATGGAATAATTTATCCAGCTAAGATGAACATTACTTATAATGATACCGAACGCAAATTTACTGATCCAGAAGCGGCTTAAAAATACGCTCAAGACATCGTAAAAGAAATAGAGGCTTAAGTAAAACATCACATCCTCAAGACAAAGTTTTTATTCTACAGACAACGGCTGAGGGAAGGTCCATAGAAATAACTTTTTTGACTCTTAAAAAAAGGATTAAGATGGCGCAGCTTCTCCATGTGCGGCTGTCTCGACTCTCTTATCTCCTCAAGGACAAATTCGGCACCAACATGAGCGAAAGATGGAATAACAAGGGCGTGGCTGAATGAGCAACCTAACGAAGATGGATGTGAAAAAAATTCCTGAATGAAAGACTGTTAAAATTTTATCCCTACACTAACTCCATACTAACACAAAAACTACTGAACTAATATAGTTATAGTAATTAAAGTTATTGAAATAAACACACTAACAGTAATAGTAATTGATTTAAAATTGAAATGCTTAATTGATAAAACGTAATAATTCATTATAAGGATTGACCCCCCCCCCCCCGGGGTAGGGGAGGAGGGGGGCTAAATATAAGTAAATAGATTTACAACAGACTAACAAATTAATTTAGAAATTATGATAAGCTGTAGATCAAATTTGGTGTGGAAGGAGGTGAGGAGATTCAGAATCTTGGCAAATAGCCAGGTGCCTGAATCGGGTTAACCCCTTCCAACCAAAGGCAGATTAGTATGGAGGAAGAAAATGTAATAATTGTTAACATAAGTAAATGGTAGATAAGTTTGGAGATTAGAGAAGCTTTATTTAGATATAAAGATATGGTAGATACGGTAAGGCTGACACATAAAATTTGGCTTTGAATGGGTCCCAACTCCCTTTTGTAAGATTATTCAAGGGGACGGAACTAAATGTAGATTAACAACTACGGAAGTCATTAATTGTGTAACTACCACCATTAGGTGGATAATTGGTCACAGTGTCGTCATTTTTAGACACTGTAACCTCACTTTTTTGATTTTTTTTTAATGTCACAATAATGTACACTTTTTTGTTTCTTTACTTAAGGACAATTTTGAGAGGGATGTAATAACTGAATTTAATATTGCAAATGCTCGCCCAACAGCCAGAGACCTAATGTATTGTTTGCACCACATGTTTAAAAGGTAGTAAATAATTCAAAATGCAAGACGATAAACAAAAGACATTTGGAGGAATCACATTCTGCAGTTGGAATATTAGGGGTGCTAATGAACCAATTAAAAGGGGTAAGATTTTTGCACAATTGAAGTCACTCAATACGGACATAATATTCCTACAAGAAACTCACGTGAAACTGCAAGCTCAAGCCAGATTGAAGGCAAACTGGATAGGCCAAACATATCAATCTTCATATATTTCCAAAGCTAGAGGCACAGCAATCATTATTCGAAAAGGTATACCATTTAAATCGAAGAATATCATGACAGATAAGGAAGGGAGATACCTTATAGTTACCGGAGAGATTCATGCTACCCCAATTACCTTGGTAAATATTATGCTCCTAATTTTGATAATCCTCAATTTTTAAATAAAATTCTGTATATAATTACAGAGTTCAATTATCAAAATGTGATAATTGGGGGAGATTTTAACTGTGTTTTAGATCCATATTTGGATAAATCTTCACAACAGAGTAGGGGCAACACAAAATCTAAAACCAGGGAAATCTTAAATACTTACATAAAAAATACAAATATAACAGATGTTTGGAGGATCGCTAACCCTGTCGGAAGGGAATACTCGTTTTATTCAATGGTACACAAAACTTATTCACGTATCGACTATTTCTTAGTGGATACAAAACTAATTCCCTATACAATGAATCCAAAATATCACAATAGTATAATTTCTGATCACTCCCCGTTAACTTTTTTTTTTTAATTAGAAGGAATGCCTTCTAATAAATCGTTTTGGAGGTTTAATCCTCAAATCTTAAATGACCCACAAGGGGAAATATATTTAAAACAACAGACGGAACTTTTTAAAAAGAATAATGATACCCCAGATACTAGACCAGTTCTACTATGGGAATCATTCAAAGCAGTTATTAGAGGATCTATAATCTCATACCAAGCTTTTTTAAATAATAGGAATAAGAAAGAACAAAGGCAGTTAGAAGAACGAATTAGAGAATTGGAATTAGATAATGCTAAAGAGCCTACTATAGACAAACATAATAAAATAACAATAATGAAATTTAAATTAAACAAAATATTATCAGCAAATGTTATTAGATTATTTCAAATTACAAAACAGGGAAATTTTGAATTCGGGGATAAACCACACAAGCTTCTCGCTCGACAACTGAAAAAACGGGAAAAGGACCACACGATTTTAAAGATTAAATCAGATAAAGGGGAATTGTTAACACTACCTAAGGATATTAATAAAAGATTCGCTCAATTTTATCAAAATTTATATACATCTAAAGCGGTAGCAGATAGTACTAAAGTTAGAGAGTTCCTGGATAATTTTAATCTCCCAAAACTCAATGTGAGTGAACAAGAGGAATTGGGTGCACAAGCCTCAACTAAGGAAATAGAAGAAACAATAAATACATTAAAGAATGGAAAAACTCCAGGACCAGATGGTTTTGGTAATGAATTTTATAAAAGATTTTACGAGATAATTACACCACGACTACATAAAATGTATACATATGCTTTTAAAGAACATACACTTCCAGAAACATTGGCGGAGTCAACCAAAAACCCAATACCTAAAAAAGGTAAAGATTTAGAAGATCCGGGTTCTTATAGAGCTATTGCGCTGTTAAATACAGATCAAAAAATATTAGCGAAAACATTAGCTAGAAGGCTAAGTAACTATGTCAGTAAATTAATAAATCCGGATCAAACAGGGTTTATACCCAAGAGATATTCAAGCAACAACCTGAGACGTCTGTTTAATATAATGCACTCACATAAAACCGAAGAGCAAGATTTATCAATTATTTCATTGGACGCAGAAAAAGCATTTGATCAAGTGGAATGGGATTATATGGTTAAAGTATTGCAAAAATTTCAAGTGGGAGAGAATTTTATCGCTTGGGTAAAATTATTATATGATAGGCCTACGGCCAGAATATTAACTAATAATATTTTGTCCTCGAAATTTCAGTTATCAAGGGGAAATAGACAGGGGTGTTCATTATCACCTCTGCTATTTGCGCTTGTAATAGAACCGTTAGCGGAAAGTATTAGGATACAACCGAATATTCATGGGTACAATACAAAATATTCAAATAATAAGATATCTTTATATGCAGATGATGTACTACTATATATTACAAAATCACAAACTAGTATACCAAATATATTAAATTTAATTGAGGAATTTGGATCCTTTTCAGGATATAGAATAAATTGGAATAAAATGAAATTATGACGATTAAACCTCAAGAATCGACACACCTGTTAAAATTCCCTTTTAAAATCGCTTCAGAAAAATTTAAATATTTGGGAATTGAAATTACTAGAAAATATAAATCGCTATTTAATGCAAACTATATGCCCTTACTCAATAAACTAAACACACTGATTAAATTCTGGAAAACCCTCCCGATGTCTCTTATAGGCCGAATAAATGCTATAAAAATGATCTTTTTACCACAAATTTTATATCTATTCCAGTCAATAAAATTTTTTTTTTTTTAATTGGATGCTGATATTACAAATTTTATATGGGACTATAAATCCCACAGAATCCAAAGAAAACACTTGTGTAAACCTAAGGAATTTGGTGGATTATCACTCCCCAATTTTTAATATTATTATTGGGCCACAAATGTCAAAAATATGATTCACCTGTTGGACAATTCGGCCCAGCAGGTGGATTGGATAGTAATGGAGAGAGAGGACTGCTCCCCTTTTAACATAGGAGCGATCCTTCTCTCACGAACAGAAATAAAGAACACAATATATAGTAAAAATCCAATTATTCATAGTACAATTAGAATTTGGAAACAAATAAAATTAACGTTAAAATTAAGAAATCTATCACTTCTTACACCTATAATGAATAACCCTTCGTTTAAACCTTCTATGATAGATAGAGCTTTTATAAATTGGGAAAGAGTAGGAATTAAAACGTTTGGAGATATGTATGATAATGGAAGTTTTTTAACATTTCACCAATTACAACTTAAATACAACTTGAATAGTAATCAATATTTTAAATATTTTCAACTACGTCACTATTTGAAAAAGTATATACGAGAATATCAAAATATGTCTCCGGACCTATTAGATGGGATAATGAATATAAAAGCGGAATCAGCTAATTTAATATCATACCTACATAATTCCATTTTAAATATAGAAATTCCATCATCGGACGGGATCAGAAGAGAATGGGAACAGGAACTAGCTATAAAAATCTCGAAAGAGAGTTGGGATAAACATCTATTATATGTGCATAAATGTTCGATTAACGTAAGACATACTCTGATTCAATTTAAAATTTTACATAGATTATATTATTCAAAAGCTAAATTAAGTAAATTTTACCCAAATACCTTTGCTAACTGTGATAAATGCCTAGTCCAAGAATCAACTATAGCACATTCTTTTGTTTTTTGTATAAAAATTCACAAATTTTGGAATGAAATTTTTGAAATTTTCACTAAACTATTTAAAATAAAACTGAAACCGAATGCAGAACTGATTATTTTTGGAACAATAGAAGCAAGTTTGGAGCTGACTGCGTTTCAAAGGAGTTTTCTTAGTTATGGCTTAATAACGGCAAAAAAACTGATACTGAAATTTTGGAAAAATGCTCCTACGCCAACAATAAAAATGTGGACTTCTAATATGTCAGAATTGTTACATCTAGAAGATATGAGATTCCTCCTAGCAGGTAAACAAGACCAATTCCAAAAGATTTGGTCTCCATATATCGACTTATTACAAACATAGGGTGCAACAAAATGATGGTAATAAATGTTTAGGACCTGGCGAGGGGTGAGTAAAGATAAGAAGTAGATACATCCCTTTCATATTGTCCTATCTTATTTTCTTTTTTCTCTTTTATTTTTTCTTTTAATCTTTTCTTCTTTAACTACTTCTTGTGGTTTAGGTTCACATGTGTGTTCCTGGACCACTTTCTCATTCACTCACTGACTGTCTTTGCTAGCCCTTTCTATCCTTTTTTTCTATTAAAGTTGAAAAACAGAAGTGGTACAAAAACTGTATAAATTTACGTTATTGCAGATTAGTGAAATGTAAAATACTTCTAATAATTTTTTTTAAAAATAAATAAATAAATAACGTCCAACAAACACACTCAACATAGACAGAGCAGTCAGATCTCTTGAATTATTCAACGACGTCTTGACTATTCCTTCTGCAGTCAGCGCCATCTTGCCACGAACAGACTTGACAAGAACAGACACACACACACACAGACTCACACAGACGCACACAGACTCACACAGACTCATACCGACTCACACATACCTTCAGTGTTTAAGAAGGAACTGCAGATGCTGGAAAATCGAAGGTAGACAAAAGTGCTGGAGAAACGCAGCAGGTGCAGCAGCATCTATGGAGCGAAGGAAATAGGCAACGTTTCGGGCCGAAACCCTTCTTCAGACTGATGTAGGGTGGGGGGGGGGGGGGGACGCGGAGAAGAAAGGAAAAAGGAAGAGGAGGAGCCCGAGTGTTGAAAGAGAGCTGAGAAGGGGAGGAGACGGCAAGGGCTACGGGAAATTGGAGAATTCAATGTTTATGCCGCTAGGGTGCAGACTGTCCAAGCGGAATATGTGGTGCTGCTCCTCCAATTTCCGGTGGTGCTCACTCTGGCCATGGAGGAGGCCCAGGGCAGAGAGGTCGGAATCGGAATGGGAGGGGGAGTTAAAGTGCTGAGCCACCGGGAGCTCAGGTTGGTTAATGCGGACCGAGTGGAGGTGTTCGGCGAAACGATCTTGGTCTCACCGATGTAGATGAGCTGACATCTAGAGCAACGGATGCAATAGATGAGGATGGAGGAGATGCAGGTGAACCTCTGTCGCACCTGGAACGACTGCTTGGGTCATTGAATGGAGTCGAGGGTGGAGGTAAAGCGACAAGTGTATCATCTCTTGCGGTTGCAAGGGAAAGTGCACGGGGAGGGTGTGTTCCGGGAGGGAAGGGAAGAATTGACCAGGGAGCTACGGAGGGAGCGGTCTTTCTGGAAAGCAGACAGGGGGAGATGGGAAGATGTGGCGAGTGGTGGGGTCACGTTGGAGGTGGCGAAAATGACGGAAGACTATTTGATGTATGTGACGGCCCGTGGGGTGAAAGGTGAAGACTAGGGGGACTCTGCCCTTGTTACGAGTGGGGGGATGGGGAGCGAGAGCAGTGTTGCGGGGTATGGAAGAGACCCTGGCGAGAGCCTCATCTATAGTAGGGGAGGGGAACCCTCGTTCCCTGAAGAATGAGGACATTTCCGATGCCCTGGTGTGGAACACCTCATCCTGGGAGCAGATGCGGCGTAGACGGAGGAATTGGGAGTAGGGGTTGGAGTCCTTACAGGAAGCAGGAAGGGAAAAGAGTAGTCTTGATAGCCATGGGAGTCAGTGGGTTTATAGTGGATGTCGGTCAGAAGTCTATCACCTGTGATGGAGATAGAGAGGTTAAGAAATGGTAGGGAAGTGTCGGAAATGGTCCAGGTGTATTTGAGTGCCGGATGGAAGTTAGTGGTGAAGCGGATGAAGTCAGTCAGTTGTGTGTGGGTGCAGGAGGGAGCACCAAAGCAATCGTCGATGTAGCGGAGGTAGAGGTCGGGGATGGGGCCCTGGTGCGCCTCGAAAAATAATTGTTCGACGTACCCGACAAAGAGACAGGCAAAGCTGGGGCCCATGCGCGTGCCCATAGCTATGCCTTATATTTGGAGGAAATGGGAGGATTCAAACGAGAAGTAATTGAGGGTAAGGACCAACTCCGCTAGGCGGAGGAGAATATCAGTGGATGGGTATAGGTTGATTCTCCGATCGAGGAAGAACCGGAGGGCTTTGAGACCATCCTGGTGGGGGATGGAGGTGTAGAGTGACTGGACGTCCATGGTGAAGATGAGGGGGTGAGGGCCTAGAGAATGGAATACCCGGAGACGACGGAGAGTGTCTGAGGTGTCTTGAACATAGGTAGGGAGGGATTTAACCAGGAGGGATAGGATGGAGTCAAGGTATGAGGAAATAAGTTCGGAAGGGCACGAACAGGCAGAGACAATAGGTCTACCAGGACAGTCAGGTTTGTGGATTTTGGGGAGAAGGTAATATCGGGCCGTGCGGGGCTGGGGAACGATGAGGTTGGAGGCTCGGGGGGAGGGCAGGGAGCGGTAGCTGATGAAGTCGGTGATGATGCTAGAGATACTGGCCTGGTGCTCGTCTGTGGGGTCATGGTCCAGGGGTAAGTAGGAGGAGGTGTCCGAGAGTTGGCGCGTGGCTTCAGCTTTGTAGAGATCGACGCGCCAGACCACCACGGCACCTCCCTTGTCGGCGGGTTGGATAACCCAGTCAGGGTTGTTGTGGAGTGAGTCGACGGCTGTACGTTCAGGTGGGGAGAGATTGGAGTGAGACAGGGGAGTGGAGAAGTTGAGGCGGTTGATGTCCCGTCGGCAGTTTTGGATAAAAAGGTCTAAAGCCAGAAGGCCATGAGGGGGGACCACGAGGAGGGGGTTCGTTGGAGACGGGAAAAGGGATCATCACTAGGAGGCGAGGACTAGGCCCCAAGGCCCCAAGTCAATTTGGCAAACACTTTGCAAACAACCTACACATTTTCTGAAGAGTCTTTAAAAGCCAAGCCAATTTGGCAAACACTTTGCAAACAACCAACACATTTTCTGAAGAGTCTTTAAAAACCAAGCCAATTTGGCAAACACTTTGCAACCAACAAACACATTTTCTGAAAATTCTTTAAAAGTCAAGACAATTTGGCATACACTTTACAACCACATCGAGGGGATTCACCGTGGAGTAGACGTGCGTTCAGTTATTCGCAGCTCAGAGAGCCGTGACCCTATCGCTTCCTCCGTCTCGCAGAGACTGAGTGTGGCACGACACCTCCGGGTTTCATAGTCCCTCCCCCCTGCCGCCAGCGGGGGCCGCAGAAAGAATGGCGATATTTATTAAAACATTAATAAGTGTCTGATTTTTCATCGATTGGAAAAATCCTCCGGTCCAATCCGGCGGAGGGGGACTCTGTGCGAGGTGGCCAAACATGACGGCCGTACGTGGCGGCGTTCTCTCGGAAATCACGAAACAGAGAGGCGAAAGCGGTCAAGATCTTAGTTTTAGTAATATAGATGTAACAATACAATACAATACAATCAGTTTTATTCGTCACTTGCACATAAAGTGCAAGTGAAATGAATTTGCCAACAGCGGTACGATAAAAAAATAACACACAAAAACACAATAACATTTTAACATAAACATCCACCACAGCATTCCTCACTGTGGTGGAAGGTACAAAATTGTCCAGTCCTCCTCCATTTCCTCCGTGGTCAGGACCTCAATCCTCTGCAGTCGCCGCTGCGTGCGTCCAGATGTGTAGACAATGTAATGTCCAGGTAAGTCCTAAATCGGTGCTTCCCTACCGGAGACCGCGGCTTCAGGTTGGTGTAGGCGGCAGGCCGGCGGTCGAAGATCAAAAGTCACCGCCGCGCAGCAGCCGGAAGCACCGCAGAACGCAGGGTCGGCGGTCGGAGCTCCGCTCCAGGGGTCGCCGGCGAGGGACCCCGCTCCTGATGGTAAGTCCACGCCGCGCCCGCGGTAGAAGTTGGCCGCGGGCCGGCGGTCGGAGCTCCTCTCCTCCCGGGTCCCCAACGAGGGATCCCAGGCCCAGGACGCCGCGCCAGCTGGAGCTCTGCAGACCGCGGCTTCAGGCTGCCGCGGGCCAGCGATCGGAGCTCTTCTCTCCGGTGACCCCCGGCGAGAGCTCTCCCGCTCCGCGACGAATGCGTCCTCGCTTTAAAAGTGAACATTATCAATCTGGCTGACCGAATTCGTCAAGAGGCAGCCAAGATGCATGAAACAAGATGATAATAGGAGGAGTACGTTATCTCTGCGGGGATGTCGAAAGGGATGGCTGGGATTGATAGGGATCTGTTTGATGCAAAGTTTAATTTTTCTCGTTACCATCATCCGAGTGTTGTTTGTTTATTATGCGCTTCTGAAATGTCGCTGTGTGAGGAAGATGGAGCGAAGTATCCTATTTTTTTTGCTAAGTCACGTTCCCTGAGCATCAAGATGGTTTCGGGGCATGTATATTTAGAGGGTTTTCTATTTTCACGACTTCAATAGATATTGCCAGAGGAAGATCGTTGAATTTTAACTGTGTACGGGAGGCAATTGGTGTCGGGAACAGGATTTCCCGTAAAGGTATTTGAGAGATTGGAATTATTCTGTGTCATGGGGACCATGGGCACATACAACAGAGAAGCACGTCAGTCGACGCATCCTGAGCGCACCGACCATCGGTGATGGCAACACTGCGAAGAACGCGATGCCCAGATGCTTCTCATCATAGACAGAGTTCCAAGTTATTTAGGTAAAATTAGTAGATTATGCGTCAAGGCAACGCACAATTCTTGCTTCTGTGAAGGACCGGGGACTTGTACTTGTTCACTTAATCCAGTTTGATCTCTGCCATAACTGATCCTGATGGTTGCATTACTTCACATTAACAGAGAAGGTTATTTTATTACACTCATTGCCATCACGTTTCAACTCTACTACAGAGACAAATATCCCTTCTCTTTTTCCGCAGTTCTGGGGAACTGGGCCAAGGGTATCGGACACGAAATATTAGCTACTTCTATTCCACCTTTTCTGTCACTATTTCAGATTTCCAACTAACACGTTGTTATTGTTTAGATTGTGTTGCTCTGCATCTGGAGGCGTGTAGGTTTGCCCTGGTCCTAATAATTTCCTGAGCCGAACTCACCACTGTACATCTCAATAGATGCAGAATGTAGGAATTCAATACGAATACATTGCACATATTCACAACTACAATAACACTGGTACAATATTCCAAGCATCTCAATAAGTCTGTTATTTACCAACGTAGCACAGTTTCAACATATCTGAATCATTATAGATTTCAGGTGTATGTTTAAACCTCAGTATCTTAATTAGCAACAACGAATGAAGAGCAACAGTTGTTCAACTAAACAAGGGAATAACAGTTCACAAGAAATTAGTGAATGTCTTAGCCAAGAATGCTTTGTGGGGAAATAACTAAAACATAATGTATTGCTTCTCGTTTTAAGTTTATTGCAAAATGTGTTAACGACAGTTATCCATAAGAATAACGACAAAATATTACATTAAAAAGAAACCACTCATAATTCCTTTCTTTATGCAATGCTCATAGCAGCATTAAGGTTTCCCTGAGATATTAATACACTTCAGTAGGTGACTGGGGTGTTTGCTAAATTTAACCAGAAAATAGATTCTGTCCGACTGAAGGACCCGCACAGGATCCCGCTTAAAAAAACTATTTGCCGTTCTAGATTCAAATCCTTGACCTTCCTGTTAGCCTGCCTATTAAAAGACATTATGGATATATTTGGAATTTGGATATAATTGTTTACATCACTCCCGAAATGTGAAGTGCAACGATATTCGCACAGAGTCGGCGATACAGTTTGTTTGGTTTATTAAAATACGGATTGTAATTCAGAAAACGCCTCTTACGCGGGTAGAACAAGGACGACGGAGATAATCTTCTTAAAAAGTAATTACAAAGTAAAAGTAATTTGACCGGGCAACTAATGGATAATTAGAAAAATGCTAAAGGACGCAGGCATATTGACATTTCGGGTCGGGATCATTCTTCAAACTATCTGAAGAAGAGTCTCTACCCGAAACGTCAACTCCATCCCCAGATGCTGGTTGACCCGAAATTGGTCGGGTATCGGTGATCAGTTAGATATAAAATTATTACTGCAAAAAGAACAACATTCTCTGTAGGAACAACTACATTTTTGAAAATAATTGAATGGTTTTAAGAAATAGATAAATCGGAATTTCGCAATCTCATATCCCGTCTCACCATTTAGATATAGCTCTTAGGGCTAACTGAATCAAGGGATATGGAGGGGAAAGCAGGAACGGGGTACTGATTCTGGATGATCAGCCAGTTTCGTATTGAATGGCGGTGTTGGCTCAAAGGGCTTAATGGCCTACTCCTGTATATATTGTTTATGTTTCTATGCTTAGACTGATTTCACTTTATCTGCACTCCTGGAATCTCAGTCCGGATGAAGGATCTCGATCCGTCAATCTCCAATCTCAATCTTAATCTCCTGTGTCTGTATTTTCTGAAACATTTGTCCTCGTTATTGAACAACAAAAATAGACAGTAAACCATAATCCGCCTACTGCGCTGTTACTTTCGAATTTATCGTATTGCGTGCGTGCGGAGTACTACCGGCAATGACAATTGTTGCAAGCAAAATAAATAATTCAGATGACGTGAAAATTAAATCTTACTGTGCCGTTGCTGGGAATTGCGGTTAGGCTGCCCTTCAGAAACGAAAATAATCACGTTCCATATAAAAGTGGAAACAGAATTCCTGCCAGGATTTTTATTTGAGTATCCTTCACAGTCATCATGGATACGTGATATTGTGCGGCCATTTTTTGGCGACAATGCAGGTGATTGTTGTGATACAAATTAATGAATCGACATTAAGGCCGTGAATGCCGAGAGATATCATTAGCTGAGGAAGCATGGTAATCTTACAGATGTTTCTAGGGAAGTGTGTATCACGATATTCCTCATCAGTAATGTCACCCGAAATATAGACGAGAAACTTGACTATTCAATCCCTATAAGACTGCAGACTGATTAACAGTTTTCTGGTTTAAAAGCATTATATATGAATACGCGATGTATAAGAAATAAAGTGGATGAACGAGGCTCAGTTAGAGATTGGTATATATGACATTGTGGGGATTACAGATACATGGCTGCAGGAGGATAAGGGTTGTGAACTGAATATTCAGGGTTATACGTCCTTCAGAAAGGACAGGCGGGTGGGCAGAGGAGGTGGGGTAGCTCCGTTGGTGAGGGACGAAATGTAGACCCTTGCGAGGGATGACATAGGGACTGGAAATGAGGAATTGAAAGGTAAGAAGACACTAATGGGAGCTATTTACAGGCCCCCACGCAGTAGCCGGGATATAGGGTGCAAGTTGCAGCAGGAGTTAAAAATGTCATGTAACAAAGGTAATGCCACTTTGGTTATGGGAGATTTCAATATGCAGACTTAGAATATCAGGTTTAGTCTGGACCCCAAGAAAGGGAGTTTTTAGAGTGCCTCCGAGATGGATTCTTAGAGCAGCTTGTATTGGAGCCTATCTGAGAGAAGGCAATTCTGGATTTAGTATTGTCTAATGAACCAGATTTAATAAGGGAACTCAAGGTAAAGGAATCGCTTGCAGATAGTGATCCTAATATGATAAGTTGTATCTGCAATTTGAGAGGGAAAAGGTTAAATCAGAATTGTCAGTGTTGTATTTGAACAAGTGGGACTATGAAGGCATGAGAGAGGAGCTGACCAAGGCCGGTTTGAAAAGGGTCCTAGCAGGAATGACGATGGAACAGCAATGGCAGGTATTTCTGGGCATAATCCAGAAGATGCAGGATCATTTCATTCCAAAGAGGAAGAAAGATTCTAAGAGGAGTAAGAGGCAACCGTGGCAGACAAGGGAAGTTAGGGACGGTAGAAAACTCAAAGAAAATATGTATAATATCGCAAAGAGTAGAGGGAAGCCAGAGGATTTGGAAACTTTCAAAGGATATCAGAAGGTAACTAAAAGGGCAATACGGGGTGAAAAGATGAAGTACGACGTTAAGCTTGCCAATAATATAAAGAAGGATAGTAAAAAGCTTATTTAGGTGTGTTAAGCGAAAAAGATTAGTACAGACACATGTGGGTCCCTTGAAGACTGAAACATGTGAAATTATTATGGGGAACAAGGAAATGGCAGAAGAGTTGAACAGGGACTTTGGTTCTGTCTTCAATAAGGAAAACACCAACAATCTCCCAGATGTACTAGATGACAGAGGATCTAGGAAGACAGAGGAACATAAATACATTTGCATTAGACGAGAAATAATATTGGGTAGACTGATGAGACTGAAGGCTGTAAAATGCCCAGGGCCTGATGGTCTGGGCATCCCAGGGTACTCAAATACTGTAGGTGGCTCCAGAAATCGTTGACGCATTGGTGATCATTTCCCCATTTTCCTTTGATTCAGGAACTGTGCTTGTGGATGGAGGGTAGCTAAAATTATCACAATTTTCAAGAAAGGAGCGAGAGAGAAAACGGAGAATTATAGACCAGTTAGCCTGACATCGGTGGTTGGGGGGCATGCTGGAGTCAATTATTAAAGAAGTAATAACGGCGCATTGGGATGATAGTAATAGGATTGGTCGAAGTCAGCATGGATATATGAAGGGGAAATCCTGCTTGACTAATCTTCCGGAATTTTTTGAAGATGTGACAGGTAAAATGGATGAAGGAGAGCCAGTGGATGTAGTGTATCTGGACTTTCAGAAAGCCTTTGATAAGGTCCTACACAGGAGAATAGTGGGCAAAATTGGAGCACAAGGTATTGAGGGTAGGGTAAGCCATGGATTGAGAATTGGTTGGCAGGCAGGAAACAAAGAGTAGGAATAAACGGGTCCCTGTCAGAATGGCAGACAGTGCGAGAGGAGTGCCGCAATGCTCGTTGCTGGGGCCGCAGCTATTTACAATGTACATTAATGAATTGGATTATGAAATTAAAAGTAACATCAGCAAATTTGCAGATGGCACAAAGCTGGGTGGCAGTGTGAACTGCGAAGAGGATGCTAGGAAGTTGCAGGGTAACCTGGACAGGTTGATTGAGAGGGCAGATGCATGGCAGGTGGAGTATAATGTAGATACATGTGAGGATATCCACTTTGAAGGCAAGAACAAAGAGGCAGATTATTATATCAATTGTGTCAGATTAGGAAAAAGGGAAGTGCAACGAGACCTGGGTTTCCTTGTACACCAGTCATTGAAAGTAAACTTGTTGGCCGTCATAATGAGATGATTTGAGTATAGGTCCTTCTGCAGTTTTACAGGGCCCTACTGAAACCACATCTGGAGTATTGTGTGCAGATTTGGTCTCCTAATTTGAGGAAGGACATCCGTGCTATTGAGGGAGTGCAGCGTAGGTTCACAAGGTTATTCCCGAGGGTGGCGGGAATGTCATAAGAGGAAAGATTGGAAAGACTGGGCTTGTATTGACTGGAATTTAGAAGGATGAGGGGGGATCTTGTAGAAACATATAAAATTATAAAAGGACTGGACAAGCTAGATGCAGGGAAAATGTTCCCAATGTTGCGGAAGTCCAGAACCAGGGGCCACAGTCTAAGAATAAAGGTGAGGCCATTTTAAACTGAGATGTGAAAAAAGTTTTGCATCCAGAAAGTTGTGAAATTCTCTGCGACGGAAGGCAGTGGAGGCCAATTCACTGGATGAATTTAAAAGAGAATAAGATTGAGCTCGTGGAGCTGGCGGAATCAAGGGGTATGGGGAGAAGGCAGTCATCTGATTGTGGATGATCAGCCATGATCACAATGAATGGCGGTGCTGTATCGAACGTCCGAATGGCCTCCTCCTGCACCTATTTTCTATGTTGCTATGTCTTTACCATAATCCTGAAAAGTTCATTGACAAATTCAGCCACCTGGAAAACCCAGGCGTTGCACCTCTCCGCAGTCTACTGATAACAAACTGAACATTTAAGAATCAATTCTGGTATGAATATCGGGTGGAAGTTTGTTTCGTCTGATCCCGCTGCACAAACTGGAGGGCTACGCCGGCAGCATTTACTGAGAAGCAACATCATAACATTCGCTTTTGGTCCGTATGATAAAAGCTTGTAAACGTAAACGTACAGCTGTTTGAAATTCGCAAGTTGCTTAAAACATACTGAAGACAGACACAAAATGCTGGAGTAACTCAGCGGGACAGGCAGCATCTTTGGAGAGAAGGAATGGGTGACGTTTCGGGTGGAGACCCTTCTTCAAACATACTGATCTCCGCGTTTCCGAAAAAGAAGCATTACTTGAGAAAATTTAAGCCCATGTTTCTCTTTCTGGCTTCAATATATTGGAAAAGAGGAAATAACACATATGTCAATTATGTGGCTGGAATGTAGTGTCTCTGGCATCCACAATCATAACTTGTCTAGAGGCGGTGATCATCGTGCACATTAGTCCAGCCTCAGAATCACCCTTGACACATTACATTTTGCCTACCGTTCTCGGACAATTCATCGGACGCCATCTCTATGGCGCCACGGTACAGTCATCTCCAGAACATCTGGAGAAGAAGGCCTCCTATTGTTTGTCTACAGATCCACAATCAGTATCACAATCCAACCAAACCCATCTCCATATTCCTGTACCTTGCAGACATCACGCCCTCCGCCACTGACCCCCTGACTCGCACACAAAATCAGAAAGGGTAAGCGACAAATCATCGTCCGCTATCATTTTCAACATCGGCGCACAGAAAAGCCGCGTCGTCCGCATCTTACTCTCTCCCCGTACACTTCCTGCTGTGTGACCAGTTCTTGCTCCAACTACATTTACAGGTTTGTAGATAAATACACCGTGGTCAGCCGAATCTTACAAGGAGATTGAGATCTTCGTAGCATGATGTGAATGCAACAGCCTCTTCCCTCGTGTCTGAAAGACGAAAGAGCTAGGAATTGGACTTAAGAAGAGGTGGAGTGCATGAATCAATCTGCATCAATAGTGCTGAGTTAGAAACTAGGTATACAGGCAGATGTGTGAGAAGAGAGCACGGGAATGAGAATTACATGCAATTGCAAAAGTCATCATTCGGTCCACTATCTCACAAGGTATCACTTGAAAAACCATCATTCAATCCGATGCAGAAATACTAAAACAATGACGATTTGTTAACGATGGTACAAAATTAAAGATTCACATGTGTGCGAGTGCATTGGATCGCAGTAATTATAAACGGAACATTCCAGTATTTATAAATTGTAATTATAAATTCAACTGAACATTCAAGGGTAGACATCTTATCGAATACAGACCGGTGCACAGAGCGGGTGCGGTAGCTCTGTTGGTGAGAAATGTAATTCAGTTCCTTGCGAGGGGTGACATAGATTCAGGAGATGTGTCAGTATGGATAGATCTGAGGAATTGTAAGGGTAAAACGACCCTAATGGGAGTTATCAACAGGCCCCCAAACAGTAGCCTGGATATAGGGTGCAAGTTGAATCAAGAGTTAAATTTGGCATGTCATAAAGATAATGCTACGGTTGTTATTTGAAATTTCAACATGCAGGTAGACTGGGAAAATCAGGTTGGTACTGGACCCCAAGAAAGGGAGTTTGAGAAGTGCCTCCGTGATGATTTATTAGAGCAGCTTGTATTGGAGCCTACCAGGGAGAAGGCAATCTTCGATTTAGTGTTGTGTAATGAACCGGATTTGATAAGGGAACTCGAGGTAATGGAGACATTACGAGGAAGTGCGCAAAATATGATAAGTTTTGATATACAATTTGAGAGGGAGAAGGGTAAATCGGGGGTGTCAGTATTATAGTTGAACAAAGGGGACTATGGTGCCATGAGGGAGGAGCTGGCCAAAGTTGAATGGAAAGATACCCTAGTAGGGATGGGAGTGGACCAAAAATGACAGGTATTTCTGGGAATAATACAGAAGGTGTACAGAAGGTTCATTTCAAAGAGGAAGACAGATTCTAAGGGGAGTAAAGGTCGGCCGTGGCTGACAAGTGAAGTCAGGGACAGTATAAAAATAAAAGAGAAGAATTATAACATAGGATAGGTGAGCGGGAAGCCAGAGATTTGGGTAACTTTTAAAGAGCAACAGAATATAACAAAAAAGGCAATACGGGAAGAAAATATGAGGTATGCGGATAAGCTAGCTACGAATATAAAGGAGGATAGTAAAAACTTATTTAGGTATGTGTAGAGGAAAAAAATAGTTAAGACCAAATGTGGACAATTGAAGACTGAAAATGGTGAATTTATTATGGGGAACAAAGAAATGGCAGACGAGGTGAACAGCTACTTTGGAACCGTCTTCACTAAGGAGGGCTCAAACAATCTCCCTGGTGTACTAGTGGCCATGGAATCTAGGGTGATGGAGGATCTGAAAAAATGCACATTAGGCAGGACATGGTATTGGGTAGTCAGATGGGACTGAAGACTGATAAATCCCCAGGGCGTGATGGTCTGCATCCCAGTGTACTCAAGCAGGTGGCGCTGGATATCGTGGATGCATTGGTGCTAATTTCCCAATGTTCAGGATCAGTTCATGCGGATTAGAGGGTAGCTAATGTTATCCAACTTTTTTTTTAAAAGCGGGAAAGAGAAAAGAGGAAATTATAGACCAGTTAGCCTGACATCGGTGGTGCGGAAGATACTAGAGTCACTTGCAAAAGATCAAATAGCGGCACCCTTGGATCGGTCCGAGTCAGCATGGATTTATGAAGGGGAAATCGTACTTGACTAATCTTATGGAATTGTTTGAGGATGTAACTTGGAAAATGGACAAGGGAAAGCCAGTGGACGTAGTGTACTTGGACTTTCAGAACGCATTTGATAAGGTCCCTCATAGGAAATTAGAAGACACAATTAGGGCACATGGTATTGGGGTAAAGAACTGACATGGATAGAAAATTGGTTGGCAGACAGGAAACAAAGAGTAGGGATTAACGGGTCCCTTTGAGAATGGCAGGCAGTGGCTAGTGGGATACCGCAAGGGTCTGTGCCGGGACCGCAGCTATTTACAATAAACTAGACTAAGTGGGATCCTTTGGGTCCCCAAACGCAATATTCCACCTCTCCACCAATTCCAATATTGGTGGCCATTCGGGGAGGGGGGTCTTTCTGGAGCGCTAGCATGAATGTTGTGGGCCGAAGGGACTGGTTTTCAGAGGGCTAGTTTGGACATTGTGGGCCGAATGGATTCCTGGGCTGGCAGTTCAGTCACTCAGTCACTCAGGTCTGGCAGTTCAGTCACTCAGGCCTGGCAGTTCAGTCACTCAGGCCTGGCGGGCTGGCAGCTCAGGCCTGGTGGGCTGGCAGCTCATTCACACAGAGCTGGTGGGCTGGCAGCTCAGGGCTGGTGGGCTGGCAGCTCAGAAACTTCCAGAAATTCTGCTCAAAACAGGTGAGAGACTCTGTGAGAGAGAAGAGGGAGAGGGTGGAGAATCAAGTTTAGACATTTTTCATCAGATCACAGCAATGAAGGAGGAAAGTCTGACCTGGAGTGGATCTCACTGTGAGCCATTGATGGGAGGGAGAAACATGCTGGGGTGAGGTTTAATACTTGCAGGGGGAATACTTACTGATGGGCCGAAGGAACTCATTCTGGGCTAGTACAGGCATGATGTGCCGAATGTACTCTTTAAATAAATCAGAGTGAAATCTCAGTTAAAGGCACTTTTTCTTGAATTTTCCCGGCCTGGCACATGTGATTTGGGCCAAAATACTCCTCCTGGGCTAATACGGTCATTTTCGGCAAATGGGACTAGTTTCTGGGCTAATAGGGGCATTGTGGACCGAAATGAGTGGTTTTAGGTTGGCCAAAGGTGGGCAGTCATGTGAGTCACCCACTCGCGGCTGGTGGGCTGGCAGTTGACTCACGGCTGGCGGACTCACACACACACCCTCCATGGCACACACATACCCTCCACCTCACACGCACAATCCATCACACACACACAGACACCCTCCATCACACACACACACATTCATACATAGATACATAGATACATAGAAAATAGGTGCAGGAGTAGGCCATTCGGCCCTTCGAGCCTGCACCGCCATTCAATATGATCATACATACACACACAGCCACACTCACACACACACAATATCCATCACACACTCACAGGCACACTCAGCCACCCTCCATCTCACACACACTGACTCACACACACTCACTCAAACAGACACAACATAAATACGACAGTAAAATCTCTTGAATCTACTCACGCGGCTGAGTAGATTCATCGAGCGGGACTTCCGGAGTGAGCGGGACATTTGGATCAACCGGAGTGCAGGGCCAACAAGTCAAGTCAAGTCAAATCAAGTCAAGTCAAGTCAAGTCAAGCACAGTGAGTGCAGTGCCAACAATCCATTTCAAGTCAAGTCAAGTCAATCCATTTCAAGTCAAGTCAAGTCAATTCATTTCACATCAAGTCCAGTCAAGTCAAGTCAATCCATTTCAAGTCAAGTCAATCCAAATCAATCCAAGTCACTCCAAGTCAATCCAAGGCAATCCAAGGCAATCCAAGCCAAGCCAAGTCAAGTCAAGTAAAACCAAGCACAGCGCAAGCGGGGCCAACAATACAATCCATTTGCCAACAAAGTCAATCCATTTCAAGTCAAGTCAATCCATTTCAGGTCAAGTCAAGTCAAGTCAAGTCGTCCAGCCATTTCAAATCGTCAAGTCAATCCATTTCAAGTCAATCCAAGTCAATCCATGACAATCCACGTCAATCCAAGTCAATCCAAGTCACTCCAAGTCACTCCAACTCTCTCCTAGTCACTCCACGTCACTCCAAATCACTCCAAGTCAAGTCAATCCAAGTCAATCCTAGTCAATCCAAGTCAAGTCAAATAAAGTCAAGTCAAGTCAATCCAAGTCAATCCAAATCAATCCAATTCAATCCAAGTCAATCCAAGTCAATCCAAGTCAATCCAAGTCATCCAAGGCAATTCAAGTCAAGCCAAGTCAAGTCAAGTAAGGCCAAGCCAAACACAGAGCAGGCGAGGACAACAATACAATCCATTTGCTTTCATTTCAGGTCAAGCAAAGCAAAGGCAAAGCAAAAGCAAAAGCACAGGGCAGGCGGGGCCAGCCAACAATGCAATTCATTTGCTCTCATTTCAGGACAAGCAAATCAAAGGCGAAGGAAAAGCAAAAGCACAGCGCAGGCGGGGCCGGCCAACAATGCAATCCATTTGCTTTCATTTCAGGTCAATCAAAGCAAAGACAAAGCAAAAGCAAAAGCACATGGCAGGCGGGGCCAGCCAACAATACAATCCATTTGCTATCATTTCAGGTCAAGCAAAGCAAATCAAGTCAAGTCAAGTTAAGTCAATCCATTTCAAGTCAAGTCAAGTCAAGTCAAGTCAAGTCAAGTCAAGTCAAGTCAATCGATTTAAAGTCGTCAAGTCAACTCGTCAGGTCAATCCATTTCAAGTCAAGTCAAGTCAAGTCAAGAAAATCGATTTCAAGTCAAGTCAAGTCAAGTCAGGTCAATCCATTTCAAGTCAAGTCAAGTCAAGTCAAGTCAATCCAACTCAAGCCAAGCCAAGTCAAGTAAAGCCAAGCCAAGCACGGGGCAGGCGGGGCCAACAATACAGTCCATTTGCTTTCATTTAAGGTCAAGCAAAGCAAAGGCAAAGCAAAAGAAAAAGCACAGGGCAGGCGGGGCCAGTCAACAATACAATCATTTTGCTTTCATTTAAGGTCAAGCAAAACAAAGGCAAAGCAAATCAAAAGCACAGGGCAGACGGGGCCAGCCAACAATGCAATCAATTTGCTTTCATTTCAGGCCAAGCAAAGCAAACGCAAAGCAAAATCAAAAGCACAGAGAAGGCGGGGCCAGCCAACAATACAATCCATTTGCTTTCATTTCAGGTCAAGCAAAGCAAAAGCAAAAGCACAGGGCAGGTCAAACAAGTCATTGCATTTTCATTTCATTTCCATTTCCATTGGAGTTTCAAGCACAGGGCTGGCTAAACTACTCATTGCATTTTCATTTAATTTCCATTTCCATTGCAGTTTCAAGCACAGGGCAAGCCAAACAACTCATTGCATTTTCACTTTGGGCTAACAAATTATTTATTGCCAATACATTGCAGACTCTCAGTTCAGTTGAATCACAGCTTAGAATCACAGTTGGGGACTCTCCCTCACAATTTTCCAGAGTGAGTGACTCACGTCCGGCATCCGGGGCTAAATACTCCAGCCCCCCCCCCCGGAAGGGGCGTTGCCTTCACCATGGTGAGAGGACCAATCAGCTAATCTCACGATTTTTTAAACATTCATATTTTTTTATTTTTCAGCGAAAAATCCTTGGGGCTGCTGCAGCGGAGGAGGACTGTGAGTAAGATGGCAAAAATCATAGCGATATAGGGTACCGTTTTTTCTAAAAATCAATTAACTACTTAGAGAGGAAATGGTCAAGATGAGACTTTTAGTATAATGATAGATATTATTAATTCAGATGAATGGATTACAGGTAACATTAGCAAATTTGCACATGACACAAAGCTGGGAGGCAGTGTGAAATGTGAGGAGGATGCTATGAGAATGCAGGGTGACTTGGACAGGTTGGTTGAGTGGGCAGATGGCATGGCAGATGCAGTTTAATTTGGATAAATAAATTATCCTTCTTTGGTAGCAAAATAGGAAGGCAGATTATTCTCTAAATGGTGTCAAATTGTGAAAACTGGAAGTACAACGGGATCCGGGGGTCCTTGTTCATCAGCCAATGAAAGTAAGCACGCAGGTTCAGCAGGCGGTGAAGAATGCGAATGGCATGTTGGCCTACATACATGAGGAGTCGAGTATATTTCGGCACGGACTTGAAGGGCCGAGATGGCCTGTTTCCGTGCTGTTATGGTTATATATGGTTATAGGAGCAGATAGGTCCTTCTGCAGTTGTACAGGCCCCTAGTGAGATCACACCTGAGTATTGTGTGAAGTTTTGATCTCCAAATTTGAGGAACGACATTCTTGCTATTGAGGGAGTGTAGCGTAGGTTCACAGGATTAATTCCCGGGGTGGTCGGACTGCCATATGCTAAGAGAATGGAACGGCTGGGCTTGTATATTCTGGAATTTAGAAGGGTGAGAGGGGATCTTATTGAAACATATAAGATTATTAAGGGTTTGGACACGCTAGAGGCAGGAAACATATTTCCGATGTTGGGGGACTCCAGAACCAGGGGGCACTGTTTAAGAATAAGGGGTAAGCAGTTTAGAACGGAGATAAGGAAACAATGATTTCACACAGAGAGTTGTGAGTCTGTGGAAGCCGGTTTTCTGGATAATTTCAACATAGAGCTAGATAGGGTTCTTAAAGATAGCGGAGTTAGGGGATATGGGGAGAAGGCAGGAACGGGGTACTGATTGTGGATGATCAGCCATGATCACATTAAATGGCGTTGCTGGCTCGAAGGGTCGAATGGCCTACTCATGCACCTATTGTCTATTGCCTAAACAGCCATTTTTTTGTTATGTGTTGTGCAATATTTCGGTCACATCTTCAGACTCATTCATAGTCTCGGTAAATTTGATTGTTCGCATAATCATAGATATCTCCTCAGATTTTTATTGCACATGATACTTTTAAAACATAAGAGAGGGTGCATATTACAATTTATTGATGCAGCTAATGGAGAAAATTCAAAAGAAACCGCATTAAAGCGTTTGCAAAAATATTTGTTGATAACCGATGTTTGATGTATTGACGATTTCAACAGCAGAAACATGTCTCTACAGAGTACCATTTTAACAGTGATGAAGGGCATGAAACAAACAACCTAATTAACGTGATCGTGATTGAATAATACCAATCTCATAGCGTGTTGATTCCACCCTTGAGGTTTCTGTAAAGTATAAGTACGAGCTAACTTTGAAATCGGGAGATCCGTGAGCCTATTGAACTGACTAGAAAGGCATCTTCCAACTAAATATGAACAGGCCTGCAATCCTGAAGACCGAGACTATTTACTATCCTATTCTTGCAATCATTGGAGTCCCAGGTAGGTGAGCCAGAGAATGGTTTTACAGATGTACGTTGATGTGCTTGACAGACGATATTGAACATCATGGCAAACATATCTGAAAACATTACAGATTTCTATGAAATTATTATTGCAAACAAAATGCTGTCAAAAACAAAGTAACGTGCTGATCTCACTTGTGCACTGGATCTAAAAATCATGTGGAAAAATGATTGAATTTCTCTGACGGTAAAATTATATATAAACGTTTTATAAGTAATATAATATTCTATATATTTTATATTAGTCAAGTCCACTGGACACAACAAGCCCTCCTTCTCCACCTCATACACAGTCCACCTGAACAATGGCCGATTCAACGCTTCCAAAGAGGGGTCTGCATCTAAACGCGATGTTTCAAGCTCTTTCTATTTTCATTCCATGCAGTTGATTTTGCATAGCTTCATTATACGAAGAACAAGTAAACGTACGGCAGCTTGCTGCTGAGCATTATCGATCATAACTGATTTTAACTTTAGACTTCACGGCCGAAATTAAAAAAACAACGGGTTGATGGACGCTGTTCTCTGTATTTTGTAACTCACGCTAAAGAATGTCAGTCATGTGTGCGAGTCCGTGCGCATGCTATGATTGCAGGTGCCTCATATGTCTGATAACTTACCGCGAAATAAAACATGCAAGTCGAGGGATGCTGTCGGTGAGTTTCCATAAAACACACGTCTTGTTATTTCCATTGTGAATGCTCAGCTAAATTAGCTCACGGTTTACTGAGGCTGAGCAACGTGGTTTCTTTTAAAGCATTGTAACATTTAAATACAAGTTGCACAAAGTGAAACAATCTAATGGTCCTGATTTGACCTAGATTTGACAGCAGGAAAAACAAAATTCGCCGTTGCATTTCAGGAAGATTTAATTTTTACATTCAGCAGACATTCAGAAGAAATGTAAAACACTTGTTGCTTTTGGACACAAAATGCTGGAGTAACTCAGCGGGACAGGCAGCATCTCTGGAGAGAAGGAATGGGTGACGTTTTGGGTCACCTGTTGCTTTTAGACTGTTTTGCCAGATTTAATCGCTAACATTTTTGTTCTTATCGCCGGTGATTAAAGTGTTGAGGATCCATCTGCAAACTGCGTTGGGTTGTGTAGCGGAGATTATGGCATGCTCCAAGAGCACGCTCTCTCTTTACTCATGATGTTGCTGATCACCAAAAGTGTATTAGATGCGGTACCTCGACATTATTGAGCTGAGATGTCGTATGTTCGCATTTAACCCATCAGACCTACAGCAGTCACAGCTCGAGAAATTGCATCGTGTTGCTTCTTTAAATGGTTACATATTTGCAAGTGTTCGAGATTATCAAACCGGAATTAAACCTCTTCCTAGAGCCCTTCAACACGTATTGTCACACGGCCAACAGGGTTATTCCGGGGATGCGCACGCAGACCTCTAGCGCATGGGTCTTACATTTATGTTTCCCAATGAATTCGTCTTGCAGGATAGACAACGATCCCACGCATTTAGTCAGTAGAGCTAACCTGTCATTCAGTAGAGCGGGTCGGGATGTACTTGTGTTGAAAGCCGATCATGACGGTTGAAGCTGTGAACTTATCGACAGGTTGTGCCTCTGCCGTTGAGTTGTGTTGCCCGGTTTTTGTTGGCTCTGGAGCAACGGTCTGCCATCTGTGATTGACTGAATTTCAAAGCGTCAAGACACCACCGAAATAAAACTGGCGATAAATGTTAAGTATCAAAGGTTGTCTGGCTTTTCAAAAGTCTGGACCTCGGTCCATGATATGTGTGCCGAATTCATGTGTGAATCGCATCCGCCGCACAGCCTATGTAGCGGATATCAGACGTCAGCCTGCTTGGTCAGCCATATCGGAAATGAATGTGTGTACGTGGACTCTAAGGGGAGAGAAATGGACAGCAGTTTGCCATGAAAATGTTAACGATTGTCCCTGCTAATTTATTACAGTAGAGGAACAGAATGAGGAATGTGAGAAGTGTGTATGCAGAGGGGGGCAACAATGTACATGCTGCTGTGAGCTCTAAATGTCACATTTGCAGATAAGCTGCGAAAATTAAATCTGTGTGATTATCAGTGGGGAGGCGCGGTTTCTACGAGGTAAACTAAGGTAACATGAGTGCCAAACACGTGACAAATAAAATCTGAAATTAATAAGCATCTCTAAACATCCTTGGTCGACGGGTATCCAGCTGCAAATGGGCTTTGGACTTCAGGCCAGGCAGGATCCTATCACGTGGAATTGGTTTTACCGTCTCCACAAGGATAGCCCACAATACTGCTACTGCTCGGAGCTGTGTGCTCAGTCCATGCTCTACTCCAAATACACCCATGTGTGTTTGACCACGTACAACGGTAACTCGGTGTTTATGTATGCCGATGATGCCACTGCTTACGGGCACTGCGACAAGAATGATGAGACGAAATAGAGGAAGGAAATCCGGTACATAGTGTCATTGAGTCAGGACACTGTCTAGCCGTTAACCTCTCGGCGACACAGTTGCGTGTGAACTAAAGGAAGCGGAGAGGACAAACACCGCCCCATCTCATCTCTAGATGTCATCAACATTTCGTGTTATGTGGCATTAATATCACCAAAACAATAGCTGGTCTCTTCACGGAGATGCGATAACAACAAAGCGCAACAGTGTGTTCACTTTATGAGAAGTCTGAGAATTAAAAGGGGTCCAACCGTAAACCTGTGTAATATAGTTTGTTATTCCAAAGTGTTATAGGCAAGAAAAACTCGTACACGCATGACAAATTGAAGCAAATGTATATATATTTCGCGGGTTATTGCTCGTTCGTAATTCAATTTTCTTCTTTTGGTTGCAGCAAATTTGGTGGCAATCCTTATCCTGTCGTCTGGAAAGTGCGGCCTCTCTAGATGTGTCATCCAGTATCTGAAATCAATGGCGGTAGCTGATCTAATGGTACTGGTTTCCGATGTAATTCTCTATGAGATTAAAGAGGCATATTTTCCGCATTCATTCCTCAATTACACCCCCATTTGCAGTTTTGTTATTACACTGGTTTATATTTCGCTCGATTGTTCCGTCTGGCTGACTGTCACTTTTACATTCGATCGATTTGTTGCTATATGTTGCCAGTCGTTGCGTTCAAAATATTGTACCATGAAGACGGCATTGAAAGTAATAATAGCGGTGTTTATGTTGTGTATTTTAGAAAATATTCCAGTCTACTTTACATTTGAACCACGCGAAGTAATTAATGATATCCCATGGTCCTGTTATGTAATATCAAGTTTCTACACATTACCCACCTGGGTCGCGTATTTATGGTTTGATACACTCTTAACCCCATTTGCGCCATTTGTGTTGATTCTTCTGCTTAATACCTTGACCATAAAGCATATTATCATGGCCAACAGAGTCAGGAGCAAGCTCCGAGGGAGTAATAGAGAGGCATGTCAGACTGATCAAGAGACTGAGAACAGAAGGAAATCGATGATTTTACTCGTTGCAATATCTGGCAACTTTATTTTCTTATGGATGGTAAACCTTGTGTTCTTCATCTGTATACAGTTTACAGATACTCAATTTTTGGAAACAGATTACAACGACTCGTTCACCATTTTGGCAGAAACTGGCTATATGCTGAGGTATTTGAGTACTTGCACAAACACTTTCATTTATGCAGTTTCTCAGAGACACTTCAGAGAGGAACTGAAGAATGTAATTTCACGTCCCTTTCTTGCCATTGCTAATATATTCAAACGTTTGAACACAAAACGAACTTTGTCCAAATATGTAATCAAGTGATGATTTGCGAGGCACACATATGTAACATGTAATAGGATTTGTCGTGGTATCCCTTTCCACAATTTCTTGGGATTTTGTTTCCCTATTTAGTTACCATGAACCAATACTAAACCAAAGTGATATTTTTGAAATATAATGTACGGTCATTGAAATAGTATATTTGTTTCCATTTACTCATCCCATTTATGACGACAACTTAGTTTGAAGTCCATTGTCTACCATCAGAAACAGAAAATCGTTCAAGTCAGTATAATATGGTTTATTATAAACCGGGCGGAATTAAAGACAGACGGAATTTAAAAATAAAGTTTTGTGGCCTGACGGACGCCAAGGGTAACTGAAAATGTAACTGATGTTCCTTCCCACTGAGCTGATGGAAGCTTTTAACAACGATATCATCCAACCTTAAACACAGTTCCTCTTCTTTTTGCCTTTCAATTCTGCACGTGCCTCTTATAATTTCATATAACTGTATCAGTTCGTCCCGGTTTTCCCATTTCTCGGCATCCCTTGCCGCAATGCATTTGCCTTCTTTACCCACAAGTATTTGCTTTCGCAAAATTCCTCACTTCTCACATCTCGGGATAAAATTCACGTGCAATGTTCCGTCAAGGTTTCTATCTGTTCGATATTCAGCTGCAGGCTCAGTTAATTTTCCTCGCGGTCCACAACATCCATGTTTTTCCAGTCATCCTCAAACTCGCTAATCAAATATCCAACATCACCGAATTAGCAATTTTATGAAAAAAAGCAAAGGTCCATCACCGATCTAATGTCCACCGGTGGCCGCATATTTTCTAATGAGATAATAAATCTTCCACCACCACCCCGGGGCCTTATCACAAAAATGACAACATTGCATTGATCTCCCTGTGAATTAGACTACTGGCCTGCTCTACATTGTGAGATCTTGACAAATGCCTGAATAAAATTCATTTAGGCATTGTTCACTGCCTTCATTAATATTATTAAATGCCGCAATATTTGTGAAGTGTTCCCACGCACAATTACATGCTGACTATACCCGATGAGACATTGCTTCAGATTTAACGCTCCTTGGACCATAAGACTTTCAGACATTGAAGCACAATTAAGTTATTCGACCCGTCGACTCTGCTAGTCGATCATGGCGAATGTTCTTTCCTTCTCAACCGCATTCTCCTTCATTCTCTCGGTAGCTTTGGACGTCCTTACTGATCAAGGGCATTTGTATCAGTTATCGGTTTATAAAGTACCATATGTTCTGACCTCTACAGCCATTTGTGGCAAAGACTTTCAAATATGCACCGCGTTCTGGCTAAACAATCTCCTCTTTTGACCACTATAATCCTTATTCATTCAATGACTTCTAAGTGCACTCCATACCTTGATATGATCCATAATAGATAAATAAACTTTTGTTACCCTGCTACAACATCATTAAATGTTTGCACAGTTGCCGGAAAGGAAAGTGCAAATTACTGTGATGGAATAAAAGAAAAACGTGGAAGCTAAAACCTTATATATTTCTCCACCGGAACGTTGACTGTTGCTCGTCCCACAGATATTGGTTCTCCAGCATTTACTGTTTCCAGTTCAGATCAGCACATTTGTTACTTGATCTTCACCTTACTATCTGAATGAAGGTGGCAATTGTATAGTTTAACAACCTGCGACTTCTAAACTAGTATGAAGCAAAGAATAGGTTGTGTAAACAGGCCCGTACGAAGCTTTACAAAATGGGGGGTGGCATGACAGGATTACAAAAAAATCAATGTGAAATAATGTGCGCGCTGCGCACATCACGAGCGCGAAGCGTGAAGTCCCTCGATGCCAGGGTCCAGGGCCCGCTTAAGGGCACAGGAAGCTCAAGGGTTTTAGAAGCTCTCTGATGCATCCTGAGCCTTATTTTAGACGTTTTTTGCAGCAAATCTATGACCAATATTTCAGAAATTTACAGGAATCTGAGAGGTAGCTTTTTCACACAAAGGGTGCTGGGTGTATGGAACGAGCTGCCAGAGGAGGTAGTTAAGGCTGGGACTATCCTAATATTTAAGAGACATTTTGACACGTACATGGATAGGACAGGTTTAGATGGATATGGGCCAAACGCGTGTGAGTGGGTCTAGTGTAGATGGGACATGTTGGTCGGTGTGGGCAAGTTAGGCTGAAGGGCCTGTTTCCACACTGCACCACTCTATAACTAAAAAGTTAAGAAGAAAATGCATGTAGATAAGTAGAGCAGATTTGAAAGAGGAGTGAAATGTAAAGGCAGAGAGAGGTTTATGGGTGGAAAGGAACATAGGAAAGGAGCGGGAGGGTGGGCTTGGGCAGATGGATGAACGGAAAATAGACAAAAAGTGCTGGAGTAACTCAGTGGGTCAGGCAGCATCTGTGGAGAACATGGATAGGTGACGTTTAACGGAGTGCTGGAGTAACTCAGTGGGTCAGGCAGCATCTCTGGAGAAAAGGTATAGATTATATTTCGAGTCAAGCCCCTTTTTCAGTAATATGCATGATGTGACATGCATAGACATTCCTGCATGTCACCCAAACCATCGTGAACTACTTTGTGACGGTGCTTGCCCTTTCCTACAACGTCTCTGCTGCCTTGGGTGATGCAGGACTGGACATGAGCTTTGGGACATGGTGTGAAGCTGTTGCAGTATGTCCCAGCCTGGTAAAAGCCTGGATGGAGTGGATGTGGAGAGGATTTTTTTCACGAGTGGGAGAGTCTAGGACCAGTGGCCACAGCCTCAGAATTAAAAGACGTCCCTTTAGGAAGGATATGAGCAGAGGGTGGTGAACTGTGGAATTCATTGCCACAGACAGCTGTGGAGGCAAGTGGACATTTTTCAGAAGGAGATTGATAGATTCGTGATTGATACGGGTGTCAGAGGTAATGGGGAGGGCAGGAGAATGGGTTTGAGAGGGAACGATATATAGTCATAGAGTGATACAGTGTGGAAACAGGCCCTTCGGCCCAGCATGTCCCATCTACACTAGTCCCACCTGCCCACGTTTGATCCATATCCCTCCAAACCTGTCCTATCCATGCACCTGCCTAACTGTTTCTTAAATGTTGCGGTTGTCCCTGCCTCAATTACCTCATCTGGCAGCTTGTTGCATACACCTACCACCCTTTGTGTGAAAAATATACCCCTCAGATTCCTATTAAATCTTTTCCCCTTCATCTTAAACTTATATCCTCTGCTCCTCGATTCACCTACTCTGGGCAAAAGACTCAAGAGAGTTCAAGAGAGTTTTATTGTCATGTGTCCCTGATAGGACAATGAAATGCTTGCTTTGCTTTAGCACACCAGAACATAGTAGGCACGAATACTGAACAGATCAGTGTGTCCATATACAATTGCATAAATATATACACACATGAATAATTAAACTGATAAAGTGCAAATATACAGATTATTGGCTATTAATGTTCAGAGTTTTGTCCGAGCCGAGTTTAATAGCCTGATGGCTGTGGAGAAGTAGCTGTTCCTGAACCTGGTCGTTGCAGTCTTCAGGCTCCTGTACCTTCTACCTGAAGGTAGTGGGAAGATGAGTGTATGGTCCGGACCTGATCTATTTAAATAATGATTTTAAACACCTCTATTAGATTATTCCTCATCCTCCTGTGCTCCATGAAATAGAGTCCCAGCCTACTCAACCTCTCCCTATAGCTCTGGCCCTCTAGTCCTTGTAACATCCTCGTAAATCTTCACTGTACCCTTTCCTGTTTGATGACATAATTCCTATAACATGGGGTCCAGAACTGAACACAATACTCTGAATGCGGCCTCACCAACTTCTTATCCAAATGCAACATGACCTCCAACTTCTATACTCAGCCTGACCCGCTGAGTTACTCCAGCACTCTGCGAAACATCACAGAACAGGGCAAGATTAACAAGTTTGCTGATGATACAGATGTGAGTGCTTTTGCAGATAGTGGATGTGGTTGTGAAATATTGCAGCAGGATCTGGATCAATTAGCCAGGTGGGCAGAGGAATGGTTGATGGTTGCATGGTTCCTTGAAGGTCGAGTTTTGGCACTTTGGCCTTCATCAGTCAGAGTATTGAGTAAAGAGGTTGGGAGGTCATGTTGCAGTTGTATAAGACGTTCGTGAGACCGCATTTAGAATATTGTGCTCAGTTCTGGGCACCATGTTATAGGGAAGATGTCAAACTGGAAGGAGTACAGAGAAGATTTATGAGGATGTTGCCAGGACTAGATGGTGTGAGCTATCGGGAGAGTTTGAGTAAGTTGGGACTCTATTCCATGGAGCGCAGGAGGATGAGGGGAAATCTTATAGAGGTGTACAAAATCATTAGAGGAATAGTTCGGGTAGATGCACAGTCTTTTGCCCAGAGTAAGGGAATCGAGGACCAGAGAACATAGGTTCAAGGTAAAGGGGTAAAGATTTAATAGGAATCCGAAGGGTAACTTTTTCACACAAAGGGTGGTGGGTGTGTGGAACGAGCTGCCAGAGGAGGTAGTTGAGGTTGGGACTATCCCATCGTTTAAGAAACAGTTAGGCAGGTACATGGATAGGACAGGTTTGGAGGGATATGACCAAACGCAGGCAAGTGGAATTAGTGTAGTTGGGACATTGTTAGCCGGTGTGGGCAAGTTGGGCCAAAGGGCCTCTTTCCACACTGTGTCACGATATGACTATCCATGTTCTCCAGAGATGCTGCCTGACCCATTGTGGCACATTGTGCTTCCTCAGCTGCCGTAGGAAGAACATCCTCTGTTGTGCCTTTTTGACTGTGGAGTCAAAGGTAGCCCCCCACTTAAGGTCATTGGAGATGATGGTTCCCAGGAACTTTAAAGACTCCACAGATGTGACTGTGGTGTTGTTGAGGGTGAGTGGGGCGAGGGGAGGGGGAGCTCTCCTAAAGTCTGCAATCAATTCCACTGTCTTAAGAGCATTGAGCTCCAGGTTGTTGCTACGGCACTAGGACGCCAGCTGTGACACTTCCTGTCTGTAGGCAGATTCCTCCCCATCCTGGATCAGTCCAATCAGGGTTGTGTCGTCCGCAAACTTGATAAGCTTGACAGAGGTGTTTGTGGAGATGCAGTCATTGGTGTAGAGAGAGTAGAGGAGAGGGGGGAGTACGCAGCCTTGCGGTGCTCCTATGCTGAGCCTTTGCGGGTCCGATATGTGCTTTCCCAGCCTCACATGCTGCTTCCTGTCTGTCAGAAAGTTGGTGATCCACCGACAGAGGGGTTCAGGCACAGTCAACTCGGAAAGTTTGGAGTGTAGTAGCTCTGGCACAATGCAGAGCTAATATCAACAAATAAAATCCTCGCAAGTGTTCCCTGGCGTTCTAGGTGCTGGAGGATGAAGTGCAGGCCCAGATTGACTGCGTCATCCACAGATCTATTGGGCCAATATGCAAACTGCAGGGGGATTGTGATATTTTTCAGCTTGGCCAGCACAAGTCTTTCGAGTGTCTTCATGACTACAGAAGTCAGTGCGACAGGCCTGTAGTCATTAAGACAAGCAATCCTTGTCTTTTTGGGTGCAGGGACAATAGTGGGGACTTTGAAGCAGGCAGGGACAATACATGTTTGCAGGGACTGGTAAAAAACGTCTGTGAGATTTCAGGCTTTTCTGTCTTCTGAAAAGCCTCTCCACCTCTATTTTAATTGTTGATTAAGTGACGTTGTTCAGCAAGGAGGGAGTGGGTAATTGGGTGTGAAGTCGTGATTGGAGTGGGGTGGGTGTAGAAGGGTCCAGTCGTTGCAGACTGAGGTCAGGCTGTGAGTGGGTGTGAAGTGTTGGTTGGGGTGGGAAAGGGTCCAGTCTTTTCATACTGGAGTCTTGCCGTATGTAGGTGTGAAGTGGTGAATGGGAAGGAGAGGGTGCAGGGTCCATTCTTGGCAGACTGGAGTCTGGTTGTGTTTGTTCGGGAGGGGGTACCAGGGTTACGTTTCTAATTTTCAAACCTGCAGTAAAACTCATTCAGGTCGTTGGTCAGCTGACGATTATCCAAAGAGCGGGGGGCTTTCCTCTTATAGCTGGTGATTTCTTGCATGCCCTTCCAAACTCAAGAAGAGTCACTGGCTGAGAACTTGCACCTCAACTTCTCAGAGTACCTTTTCTTGGCAGCTCTGATTCCTCTTCTCAGCTCTTTATCGATTAGGCTATCGGCTTGACGCATATTTGCTTTCTCCTTTCTCCCACGCAACGTTGGAAGGCCCGCGGCGGCGGAGGGGGGAGAGAGGCGAGGGTCCGCGGCGGAGGGGGGAGAGGCGAGGGTCCGCGGCGGGGGTGGGGGGGGAGAGGCGAGGCTCCGCGGCGGGGGGCGGAAGGAGAGGCGAGGGTCCTCGTGAGGGGGAGAGGCGAGTGTCCGCGGGGGGGAGGGGGGAGGCGAGTGTCCGCGGCGGGGGGGGGGGGGGGTGGGGGGTGAGAGGCGAGTGTCCGCGGCGGGGGAGAGGCGACGATCCGTAACGGGGGTGGGGGGTGACGTTGGCGGAAGATGGCGTGTGCCCAGTGTCTATTGTTGCGGCCTATATTTTCTTTCACTGCGAGTTTTAAGTTACTGCCTCTGATGATTCTACTGTTGACCGGAAGTTGTCTGGTTGTCGGAATATTACAGGGAACAAACAGAACAATAGAAAGAAAAGTGTATTCAAATGACGCATTGTCGTATATGCTATCATCTGGGTTTTTTTATTATCCGTGAACATCTTATTCATTAAGAAGTTTCTGTTCGCTCTAATGTACAATGATCTATATTTTCATTATAATAACTGCAAAGGTCCGTTTCATGTGGTTATGGCGGTAGATATTTTATCTCACAAAGGTTTACGTATCGACATGAATCAATCTTGATTGAAAGGTTGGATGAAAGGTTCGGACGGTCACGGTTGGTCTGCGACAGAGTTGCTGCCTTACAGCGAATGCAGCGCCGGGGACGCGGGTTCGAGCCCGACTAAGGGCGCTGTTTGTATGGAGTTTGTATGGAGTTTGTACGTTCTCTCCGTGACCTGCGTGGGTTTTCTCCGATTTCTTCGGGTTTACTCCTACACTCCAAAGACGTACAGGTTTGTAGGTTAATTGCCTTGGAAAATGTTTTTTAAAAATTGTCCCTTGTCGGTGTAGGATAGTGTTCATGTGCGGGGATCGCTAGTTGGCACGGACCCGGCGGGCCGAAGGGCCTGTTTACGCGCTGTTGCTCTAAAACTAAACTGTACAAATTAAAAAAATAATCTCTATTTCAATAACACACACCATTCGCTTCATGTATTATTATGCAAAAATATGATTATTAACCTGGGGCAATGCAAGAAGGTATTTAAAGAGAAATGCCACATGCGTTTCTTGCAGACGATAATTGTTATTTCGTATAAAGGTATTAAACATCGAAATGATTGTTCAAAATTGAATATATTTCCAAGGGAAGGATCATTGTAAAAAATGTTAGCATACGTTCTGAAATCTGTAACATAATGTTTGCAGCAAGGAGAAAGGAAAAGTTGTGCTTATGATGGACGTCTTCTTTCTTGAGTAAACGTAGTTTCCCCGTTGCTATGATGGGTGCATCCTCACCCACATCTCCTCTGGGTCTTGCAGTTCTGCTCTCGCTCCCCTTGCCTCTGCACGGAACTACAAAATGGTTCCCCAGGTCCTTAAATTTCAGCCACCTGCCTCCTTATCCAACACATTATTCTCCATATCTACCCCACACATCTTCCCATCCCCACTACCACTCGGCTTCCATAAAGACCGCTCTCCCTTATCCGTTTGCAGCCTAACCACCCTCTCCCCAGGTAACATCCCCTACAGCACAGGAGATGTAACACCTGCCATCATGCCTTACATCCGTCCAATGCCACCAGAAGTCCTTCTACGTGAGAGACAGGTTCGCATGCACCTCCACTGACGTCATCTGCTGGTTTTGGTGCGCCCGATGTGGACGCTTTACTTCGGCAAGACCAAGCGTTGATGAGGCGACCATCTCACTGAATACTTGCTCTCGGTCGGGGAGGTGGTACACCATATTCCGATTATTAAACATTAAATCTCGATTACCCATTCCCACATGCATTCGTGTATTTGGCCTCCTTCATTGTTAGAGTAATGCCACACGTAAGTGTTGGAACACCATCTCATATTCCGCTTGAATATTTTACAAATTAATGGCATGAGCACTGAACCCTTCAATATTTGGTAACTAACCGAAACTACTACTCCCCCCTTCGACCCCCACCCTCTACCCCCCCCCTGCAATTCGCCCCAACAGCCTTCGCACTCGTGTCTCCCTTCCCTCTATCCACGTGAAACCATTCGCCGATCAACCCCTTTCACCTATCCACCTACCATGCCAGACTTTGTGCCAATCTCAACTCTCTTCCATCTTTCTACACAGGAACAAGCACAATCAGTGTGAAGAATTCCCTGACCAGAAGAGTTAACGAACCATGTTCTCCAAAGGTACTGTACGACGCTGTAAATTACACCTGCAACTTGTGTCTACAATATCTGCAGTTTCTTGTGTCTTCATATGTGTGAATGTATTGGATTGGGTGTTAGCCCGTGTTAAACGAATCCAGATATAGCACCACCTTCCCTGGTGATTTTCAACGTACACGACAATTGATCTTCCGCTTTTTTCATCCCCCGTCTCTCTCGGGTAATAGGATTGTTGCACCCCGATTTGCACAGTCATCTTGAACGTACTTCACAGCTTTCTATATATTCCCCCAATTAATTACGCTCTGTCACATTTGATCTGATGACGATCATCTGCATAATATTTTTGACCGTATGACGACTCCCACCGCTTCCACCCCAACTATCGATCACCCTGGCAAACTTGCTCTGTGTTGTCCCACTTTGTCCATTCAGGTGCTACAAACAAGAGGCAACTTACAAATGCCAATTAACCTGCCAACTTGAAAGTCTTTGTGATGTGGGAAGAAGTCGGAACATCCAGTGGAAACTGCAGTCACATTGAGGATGTGCAAATTCGAGACAGATATCATCCGAGGTGAATGTCAAACTTAGGTCAAGAGCTCGGTGAGGTAGCAACTCTCTTCCGCCCATTACTCAGCTCATCCACTCTGCGCAAACTACTGAATGTCGCATAGTCATATTGGAACGTGCCAGGCTATGTAAATATCCATCTCCCATTTCATTCTCCATTCGTTTACAGTATCGACAGGTTTTGCCAGGCTTTCCAAAGATGTTAGGAGTTCCCTTTCAATTTGAACGTAATGTGGGCATATTATGGTGACATCTCGCCATACACTATTAATTACCTTTGCTCGTACCCTTTTCCATATTCATCTCCACCTGCTTCTATCTCCAATCAGATGAGCCGTGACGCGCAAGACTAAAGCACCCTCGACATCCGTTACCAATATCACGTCCGTCCGTGAGTCTCCCCTGCTCCTCATTTTACCATAAGCTCTCTCCGCTTAGTAGATTCGGTCATTCAGTCCACTATGGAACTGCAAGTAGGCAGATGTTCCAATGAGATTTCATTGACCTGAAACGCTTTCTCTGATGCACTGTCCTCGGATATTGCATGACATGCGAGTATTCTCATTGGTTTCCCTTTTCACTCAAGAACCAGTGATCCCCAACTATAAATATGTGGATTTCAAATATGTTTGAAACACTACACCTTGAAGAGATAAGACTCCTCCTAGCAGGTAAACCAGATCACTTCCACCTGACGTGGTCTGCATTTATAGAATTATTACAAACATAGGGTGCAAAAGTACTTTAAAAAAATAAAAAATTGAGGTCGGGTAAGGGGGGATGATAGTTGAAGAGTTGGTATGTCCTATTCACGTGATGCTCAAAAAAAAAAACATTTGTTTTTCTTTTTTTCTCTCTCTCTTTTCTTTTCTTAGGGCCTATTTCTTAACTCCTTTTTTTTTTTTGTCTTTAATTTCGCTTTCATAGGGTCCCCGTCCTTTTTTTTTTTTTTTTGTTTGTTGTTACATTTTCTACACTTTTCTACACTTGCACTTTTTCCTTCACTTTCTTCTCTCTTTCAATCTTTTCTTTCTTTAGCGTAAAAAAAAAATAAAGGGAGTACATTAATTGTAAGAAGATATAAATGACGAGTATTAATGTATGTGGCTGTGATGTAATGTACTTCTAATAAATAAAAATTAAAAAAAAAAAAAAAAAAAAAAAAAAAGAACCAGTGATCCCACTGAACATTGGACGAACACGTCCACTTCCCAAACCCCCGCTCTCCCACGCGCACACAAACGGACTAACACATCATAAGTTGGTGTGAAAAATACTTTGTGTTAAAATAAACAAACATTTTCTGAAATATTTATTTCAAGTAAAACAAATCGCGAAATAGTGCCTGTGATTTGGATATGCTGTTTCGGGATACGAATATGTATGGCAGCGATGTAAACAGGAAAAACGCTAATATATTACCCATTACAAATTTAGGTCTGTGCATCGTAAATTAAAATTCCAGTTGAATGTGGATATGTCCCCTGAGTTTATCAAGCTGTGTCTTTTACTTCAATAATTTAGAAACTAAAACAAGAGGCCGTTTAATCATTTTCTTCATTTCATCTCTGCAGTTTCGTTGAGACGCAGCATAAATAAACGTGTTTGGACAAGTGCTTAAAACTCTTAACTGGAATCCAGTTTCTTCTGCAATGGCGAATGATCTCTGTAATCAGATTTCATCAGTTGATTATCGGTAAAATGTAGAGCAACAAAGCAAGCAAAATTTACCGTCCACAATAGAATGAAACTGCCAGGTATCGCGAGTAGTAAAATGATCGATTCTCAATTTCTTGATCCATCCGGCACTTCTCAATTTCGTTTCCCCGTAGTTTGTTTCTGATTCTGTTCGCCCGTATAATATGACTTATTATTAAGGCGTCGAACAGGAAGATCACCACCAATGGTAGAAATGGTGTTAAGATGGTCTCTAACTATAAGAATGCAGCCCAGATAGGTAAATTATAGAAGCTTGATTTTGCGGTGCAGTACCAGGGCACATTGTCAATTACTTCACGTGGTTCAAGTAAGAAGAAAACCGGCCTTTTTCAACAATGCATAATAAACAAACGATCGTTATAACCGTTGTTGGATTTTTTTCAGTGCAGTACTCAGTTTTTAACGACTGACAACAAATAGAAACAAATCGATCAAAGGTAAACGACACAGTCAACCAAACGGAACAATCAATAACAATATAAATCAAGGTCATATTGAGACGGTGGGGGCGCTGCAAGCCGGCAACCCTGTCAGCAGCGTGTTAGTCTTTTCAACTTTTCTCTCTTTTTTTAGTGTGTTTTAATGTATGTTTTTAATATTTATTTGTGTGCCTTGTGTGGGGGGTGGTGTAGGGGTGGGTGATAAGGGGGAAACCGTTTCGGTCGCCTCCTCCACGGAGAGGCGACTTTTTCCAGGTCGCCTCCCCCGTGGCCTAACATCGAGGACTGGGCGGCCTTTCCCGGAGACGCGCCCGGGGCTTCAGCGGCGGGCGCAGCGCGGACTCTCGGCGTGGAGCGGGCGAGCCCTCGCCGGGGCTCGCCGGAGGTGAGCGCTCCGTTTCGCTGGCCCGCGGCAGCCGGCAGCCTGAAGTAGCGGTCTGCGGAGCTCCAGCTGGCGGCGTCCGGAGTCTGGGATCCCTCGTGGGGACCCGGGAGGAGAAGAAGCTCTGACCGTCGGCCCGCGGCCTACATCTACCGCGGGCCCGGCGTGGACTTAGCATCACCCCTGGAGGGGAGCTCCGACCGCCGGCCCTGCGGTCTGCGGTGCTTCTGGCTGCTGCGCGGCGGGGACTTTAAATCTTCGACCGCCGGCCTGCGGCCTACACCAACCTGAAACCACAGTCTCCGGTGGGGAAGAGCTGACTCTGGGCTTACCTGGACTTTTACCTGTCTGTACATCTGGCAGCCTGCAGCGGCGGCTGCGGAGGGTTGAGGTCCCGACTACGGGGGAAAATGGAGGAGGACTGGCCAATTTTTGTGCCTTCCGCCACAGTGATGAATGCTGTGGTGGATGTTTATGTTAACTTTTTAGTGTGTTTTGGGTGTTCTTTATCATTGTACCGCTGTTGGCAAATTCATTTCACTTGCACTTTATGTGCAATGTGACGAATAAAACCGTATTGTATTGTATAGCATTGATACAATAGCATATCGTATTTAAGCAAATCTTACTTCGGCCTTAGAGTTTAAAGGTCGTCCAGAAGTTCAGTGAATAATATATTGTGCTGTTGCCGAAGGCAGTGGCTTCGTCCAGCAATTGAAAATGAAAGGGAAGACCACTGAAGATTTTCTGCCCCAGGTACCAATGTTAAAAGCGGACCTTGGAAACACATGGAAAAATAATCTTGGTATATTTTTCGCCAGGAGACTGAAATTATATTTGCTTGTGTATGAAATTAAAATACATTCCTTTAAATTAGCAGAGTTTCTAATTTCAACCCAGCAGTTTAGGTTGTGGCGACGCAGCGGATCAACACCACATTAGGGAGCTGACTGTCGTTCTAGCTCTGGCCTTTGAGCACTTATGCACATTTTGGATGTTCTCCTACGACCACACCAAGTCCACGTCCGATACCATCGCCCTGACACTGCACTCATGTGAAGAAACACCTGGGTAGGAAGGACACCTACGTCAGATTCCTCGACTATAGCTCTGTTATCAATACTATTACCGCCAACAAAGCTTACCTCCAAACTCGTGGAAGTTGGAGTCGCTAATCCTCAACTTCCTAACCTACAGAACACATTTAGCGAGACTACGTGACAAATCGTCATCCAATATAGTTCTCAATATTGGTGCCCCACCAGGATTCGTTCTCACCCTTCTTCTATGCTCCTTATATACTCACGGCTGTGGAGCCAAATACCAACCCATATCAGTCTACATGTTTGCATATGATACTACACTAGTTGGTCGGCTATCGAATAGTGACGAGACGAAATACAGATAGGAGATTGAGAATCTTGTAATTCGGTGTCAATACAACAACATCTCTCCCAATGTCAGGAAGACAAAGTAGATCGTGAATGATTTTAGGAAGAAAAGCGGTCCACACATCCCAGTCCACTTGATGTAGCCGACGTATAGGCTGTCAAACCCTTCAAGTACCTAAGAATAAATGTCACCAGCGATTTGCCCTCCCGCATCGAAGCAATGGCTTGGAAAGCACATCAACGCCCAACCTCCTTAGAACTATGAGCAATGTCGGTTTGGTCTCCAACAACTCTCAACAACGACTGCACAAGCGCCTTGGAAAGCAACGTATCGGGATGCAACACAGCCTGGTTTGGGAACAGTTCCATTCACATCGCAAGAAATTGCAGAGCGTTGCGGACGTAGCTCAGACCATCTCAACAACCAGCCAGCCTCCCATCGACTACATCTGCACTTCACACAACCTCAGCAAGGAAGCCAACAGAATGAACGACCAGTCTCCCCAGGTCACTCTATCTCTTTCTTTCTCTGCAATCTAGCAGAAGATAGAGAAGTTTGAAAACGCACACGTCCAGATTCAGTAACAGTTTATTTCCAGCTGTTATCAGGCAACAGAGCGATTGTCTCATCAGGTAGACAGCGGTGCTGAACATCCACTACCTCAATGCATACCTTTGAACTTCCTTTCATCGGAGTTTATGTGATATATACAACGTTATATATTTGCACTAGCTGTTATACACCTCATTCTTTATCTGCACACTGTGGGCGGCTTGATTGATTGATTGATGATGTTTAGTATTGATCTGGACTGGATAGCACGGAGACAAAAGCTTTTGATTGCATCGCGGTACACCTGACAACAATAAACTAAACTAAACTTGACTAAACTAAACGAATGCATCTCCTTTCCAATTAAGTTTCCGGCAACGAACAAGGGTGATGTCCACCAATAATTAGAAAGTCGCGGAAAGAGCCCATTTCTGGTCGCGGTAAGAGCCCATTTACCTGTGCTGTTTGGACATGCATGCAATATACAGTTCAAAACCACAATTTCCGAGCATTCTACACGAATTAAATTCAGCAAATGTAGCTGGATTGTTCAATCAAAGGCAAAGCGGACACGATGCCACATTCGAATCAATTGGACTGGTCCCGAGAAATAGTCAGATTTGGCGATTGATTGTTTCGTTGTATCAGTACCGTATTTATATATCCAGGTATCTATGTCGGCTGTCAAGCAGGTTAAGGCGTACATAGAAAAAGATTACGGAAGTTGCTTACCAGGATCTTCAATTATTACAAGAATCGAATAGTAGATGCGATCTACCAGTAATTTTACTTCGGAGTCTCGTGAGTGACTACGTGAAGAACCCGTCCAGCACGCATGCGCGACATTAGCGTTCACGCAGTGCATCAGCGACGAACGGGAGTACAGGCGCTCCCGCTACAAGTTTAAAAAAGCGGACCATCAGGTAAGTACTTACTCTGAGGTCGTACTTAGGAAGCTTTGCTCTGCTTTGTGAATTCCAGGTTGAAGAAGCGGGAAAAATGTGCAAAGCACGGCAAGGGAAAAAGACCGCCCCCCGTTCGGCTCCAACAGAACGGGAGTGTCCCATCAGTGGGGGGGGCGAGAGGCGGCACCTGGAACGCACATGCTGCGGTCCACAATCATTGAGACCGAGCCGAGCCCAGTACCGCTAGCGCAGCCTGACCAACAGCAGCGGGCTGGAGGTAAATCAAGACGAAAAACTGACCGGCCGGTTATATCTGATAACTCTGATGAGGAATGTTGGACAGAGTATCCGGAACCAGGAGCTAAAATTACAGCGTATCCTCAAGCTCCTGACGACAGGGATAACATCCTATGCTCGTTCCGTGGATGGGGTGGATATGACAGACGGCAGTACCCCACCGCGTCCACCAGTCGACGTCAAACTTATGGGACTGGTGAAAGCTCGGGGTCCGCATACCATCCCCGAAAGCCTTTTTTAGGCCAGGGCCCAGAGCGGACCCCATGGAAAATGCGCCACCCCCAACCAGCAGTACACCCAGCAGTACAACGACGGATGAAGTAACTGTAGAAAGGAACACTCCCATAACTATGGAGGTAGGTGGGTCTGGTTCCTACCAGCATATAAAAAGTGGGGGAACTGTACTAACAGGGGGGAGATTACACCTGTTCATTGAAGCATGGAGGTCTGTCACGAATGGTAGTTATATACTTAACAGTATTCGTGGATACAAAATAGAGTTCATTCAAGAAAATATGCCACCAGTTCAGCATGTACCCCAAAGGGTCTTTACCCTCTCAGTCAAAGAAAAACTAGAGGGTCAAGCAGAACTGGTGAGGTTACTTAGAAAGGGTATCATTGAGAAATCCAAACATGAACCTTTGGAATTTGTCTCAAATATATTTACCAAAAACAAAAAAGATGGTGGATGTCGCATCATCATTGACTTAACCTCGCTAAATACCTTTGTTAAGTATGTACATTTCAAAATGGAAACATTTGTAACTGCCAAACAACTGATTTCCAAAGTATACTTTATGGCAAGCATTGATTTAAAAGATGCCTACTATACAGTACCCATTCAAAAGGGTCATCGCAGATACCTGAAATTTACCTGGATGGGGCAACTATGGCAGTTTAAAGCGTTGCCTAATGGGTTAACATCAGCCCCAAGACTATTTACCAAGATATTAAAACCAGCCTTGGCAACATTAAGAAAACAGACATATTGTCATGGCATAACTTGATGATATTTTAATAGTAGGCAAAACCATGGAGTTGGCTAAATCAGCTGTATTAGCTACCAAACAATTGTTTGAAACCCTGGAATTTGTCTTGCATCCAGATAAATCTAAGTTGACGCCATCCACAACTATGGACTATCTTTGATTCACAGTTAACTCAGTCCACAGGTCTGTAACGTTGCCAAAAGATAAAGCAGCAGAATTGGCACAGACGTGTAACGATTTAATGGTTAGCAATCGACCAACCATCCGACAAGTGGCAAGAATAATTGGCAAAATGGTAGCAGCATTTCCAGCTACACCATTTGGACCCCTGCACTATCAAAACCTACAAAGGGCAAAAGTACAGGCGTTAAAACGACATGCAGGTCACTTTGACCGAACCATGAAATTACCCATTGAAGCAATATCAGAGTTACAGTGGTGGATAGAGCACATTTGGCATAATTCCAGCACTATCATCATCAATAACCCAACATTAACTATGCAAACATATGCCAGTGCTCAAGGCTGGGGAGCAACTAATACCATATCCAACACAGGTGGTAGATGGACTAACCTAGAATGATCTTTACTACAAACACTGGGCATAAATTATTTGGAAATGTTGGGTGCGTTTTATGTTTTAAAAGCATATTCTACGAATATGCACCATTTGCATGTTCGTTTACAAATGGATAATACCACGGTGGTGGCCTATATTAACCATATGGGCGGAATAAAATCGATATCATGTGACAATTTGGTGAACAAAATCTGGCAATGGTGTGTCGATAGACATATTTGGCTATCAGCAACTTACTTACCAGGTAAGCTAAATACAGTGGCAGACACCAGGTCACGCAAATTCAATGATAACACCGAATGGATGTTAAATCCTAGAGCTTTTGCTAAAATTACAAAGCAATAGGGCACACCAGATATCGATCTCTTTGCATCCAGACTAAATCACCAGGTACCAATGTATGTCGCTTGGGAACCAGACCCTGATGCAGCAGCGATAGATGCATTCGCGCTGAACTGGGGAAACTATTTCTTTTATGCTTGTCCCCCCTTCTGCCACATCAGTAGGGTACTACGCAAAATACAGATGGACTCTGCTCCAGGTATTTTGATAGTACCCGGCTGGCCTACACAGCCATGGTTCCCAGTGGTCCTCGACATGGTCATCGGAACTCCTATGACCTTTCCCAGTAGCCCAGACCTATTGACTCACCCGGTATCAGGCATAAGTCATCCATGCCATGACAAAATTAACCTACCGGGTTGCAGATTATGAAAAGACCACTGCTGGGCCTGGGATTGTCTGACAGGACCATCAACACGATGACAGCGTCCCACCGTATGTTCACCAGGAAACAATACCTATCGAGCATCAGGAAGTGGGAAAAATACTGCTCGACTACTGGGACAACATACTCATCTGCAACCATAACCAATGTACTGGAGTTCCTGGCTGGCCTTCACCATAATGAAGGACTGAGCTACAGCGCCATCAATACTGCCAGAAGTGCTCTGTCAGCCTACTTAAAACAAGTACCAGGACAACAGGCCATAGGGTCTCACCCGCTGGTGATCAAACTCATGAGGGGTCTATTCAACTCCAACCCCCCTAGTCCTAGGTACACCCAAATCTGGGATGTCAGTGTGGTCCTGACATACCTAAGGGGATGGTCACCAGCCAGGTCTCTCACCCTGGAACAGCTAACCCTGAAAACGGTCATGCTGATGGCACTAGTCTCAGCACAAAGAGTCCAGTCCCTCCACTTACTGCGACTGGCCAACATGGTTATAACACCAGGCGGGGTCTCATTCACCATTCAGGAGCTGGTAAAGCAGAGCAGGACAGGAACTTCAGGCCTAGTTATGGATTTCCGGGCATAACCATCTGACCCACGGTTGTGTGTCATGACTCACCTACTCACTTACATCAACACAACAAGAGATTCCCGAGGGAGAGAAAAAGCCTTATGGGTCAGCCACAAGAAACTCCATGGTCGGGTGTCGAGCCAAACCATCTCAAGATGGATCAAGCAGGTACTGGGAGCTGCTGGAGTAGATACTGACGTATATACATCTCACTCCACCAGGGCAGCATCCACATCGGCGGCTAAAAGGATGGACGTACCACTGGACCACATCCTGGCTACAGCGAGGTGGTCCATGGAGAAAACGTTCCAAACGTTCTACAACAAGCCGCTAGCAGAACCTGTGTTATTTGCAGAAAGAGTTTTAGAATCTGCAAATATATAATTTAAGCCCGGGGGAGCATTGTTATTGTTTAATAAATACCATTATTGTTTACAAACAGATTCATGGTTGATTACGATAACATACTTGTAGAGCCGTGCATGTTCCTTTAACATGGTGACCTCACTTCTACTAACCACTCCCCATTAGCTTCAGTATAAATGTAACCTTCCCACCCCTAGCTCGCTCTCTAGCTCCGGTAACGGACCACGAACAGCTAGGGCAATATGTGTGTATACGAATACAATGTATGCAATAAACTAGAGTGAAGACACCATGTGTTTGGACAGTCTTTACATGGTGTCAAGAAGTTAACCCTGCGTCTCCTGTTCATCGGGTTTGTTTTCTTTTCTCCAAGTGTTTATTTTCCTTTCCAACTATTTATGTACTATGGCCACCTCGTGTCGAAAGCCTGACGTTCTGGTGTTTGACTCGGACATCGTCCACCGGTGGACTATTTTCCGGCGCGACTTCCAGCACTATGTCGCCATCGCTCATCCTAATATTACCCCTGCGATTACAGCACATCTGCTCCTCAACCTGGCTGGCCCGGAGGCCATGGAACGTTCTGAATCTTTTGAGTACGCCGATGGTGAGAATGCAGAGGACCCCGTGTGTCTCATCAATAAATTTGCCACGCTGTGTGACATTCCCACCAACTCCATTCTAGAGCAGTTCAAGTTTTTCAGCAGGCGCCAGAAACCCGGGGAGCACATCGATACCTTTGTGGCATCGCTGCGTCACCTGGCCCGGCGTTGCCACCTGGAGACGTTGACCCCCGATCAGTTGATCAGAGATGTCCTAGTTCACGGTCTACAGGACATGAAGCTACGGGCTGAGCTTCTGAGAAAGCCGGACCTCACTTTAAACGATGCTTTGCATGCCTCTCGCATGTCTGCTGCTGTCGACGCCGTATCTCCCCCTGAAGCTGAGGACATTAACTATGCCGGTGCTGCTGGACGCCCGCGGCGCGATGGCCCGCCACGCCAGCGTAGCACCCCTGCGCCTGCAAGGGTCAACCCTCGCCGATGCCCAAACTGCAACTTTGTCAATCATCAATTTGATGTTTGCCCTGCTCTGGGTAAGACTTGTAATTTGTGTAAGAAGCTTAATCACTTCTCCGCAGCGTGCCGTTCCAGGGGCCAGCCTGTCCCTGCTCCGAGAAAGAGTCTACACAACCTGACTGCTACTGACAGTGTTTATGACTCCAAATACCTTCCAGTCGAACTCCCTGATTCTGATAACAGCTTCCTCCCATGATGAATCGCTTGTTTTTTCAGTCCTGGGTGCACATGCTTTGATAGCTGATCCATCAGTTCGAGTTACTGTGAATGGGATGACCTTCTCTGCTAAGGTAGATACGGGGGCGTTTACGAATATTATGTCGTTAAGTCTTTTTCAACAGATAAGAGCTGGTGAGAACATTACCGCTGATCACTCCCGCCTCCGTGCATATGGGGGGGAGCATGCTATTCCCAGTCGGCAAGGCCACCCTTATCTGCTCAGTTCTGAAGGCCTCTCGGCCCCTCTCTTTCCTCCTGCTGGAATCTGAGAATGTTACTCTGTTGGGCGCCCGTGCGTGCCAGGACCTCGGTTTGGTGTCCTTCCACCACGACATCCACCCGGTGCAGACCCCCATGGATCCCATGTGCGAGTACCCCGACCGTTTTGACGAAGTATTGGGCAAACTACCCTGCAAGTACGAAATCGAGGTGGACCCGGAGGTCCATCCGGTAGTCCGCCCTCCTCACCGCGTCTCCTTTGCTATGAAGGACAAGGTGGAGTCCACTCTACGCCAGATGGTGGCCATGGGCATCATCAAGGAAGTGAGCGATGCCACCCGGTGGGTCTCCACCATGGTCGTTGCTGCTAAGAAGGACAAGAGTGAGATTCGGATCTGTATCAACCCCAAGGACCTAAACCTTGCCACCAAGCGCCCGCACTACCCCATGCGAACGGTGGAGGATGTCGCTGCAAAGGTTGGCCCGGCCACTGTATTCTCTGTCCTCGATGCCAAGAACTCTTTCTGGCAGATTCCGCTGGATGAACGTTCATCTTTACTGACCACGTTTGGTACACCTTTCGGCAGGTTCCGTTTCCTCCGCATGCCTTTCGGGATCAATTCTGCCAGCGAGGTTTTCCAGCGCACCATGGAACAGCTATTTGCAGGTCTGCCGTGTGCTATCATCGTTGATGACATCTTGGTGTCCGGGAGGGACGTCGCTGAGCACGACCTCCACCTCCGTCTGGTCCTGGATCGGGCTCGGGAAATCAACCTCAAACTGAACCCCAAGAAGTGCCGTTTCCGCGTCCCGGAGGACCTACGTGGGCCACGTGATTACGGCCGAGGGTCTGAAACCAGACCCACAGAAGACAGCTGCGGTCTCAGAGATGCCAGCTCCGGTCAACGTGCCAAGCCTGCAACGCTTCTTGGGCATGATGAACTATCTGGGGAAATTTATTCCCGACCTCAGCGAGCTGAGTGCGCCCCTGAGGGAACTGACCAAGATGGACACTGCCTGGGTTTGGTACCCGCTGCATCAGGCAGCCTTCGATGACTTGAAATCCCGGCTGGTTCGCACCCCCACTCTGAAGTTCTTCGACTTAAAGCGCCCTATCGTCATTACCTGCGATGCATCAAGTTTCGGTCTCGGTGCCGCCTGCCTGCAGATCCACGACCGCCTGCAGCTACCTGTCTCCTACGCCTCCCGCACCATGACTCCAACCGAGCAACGCTACGCTCAGATCGAGAAAGAGCTCCTTGCCGTGGTGTTTGCCTGCTCGAAGTTCAGGGACTACATTATAGGTAACACCTTCACTATCGAAACCGACCACCAACCGCTGGTCACGATCTTAAACAAACCGATCCACGTTGCCTCTTCCCGTTTGCAGCGTATGATGCTGCAACTCCAACGCTTCACGTTTCAAATCGTGTACCGCAAGGGCAAGGACATGTTTGTGGCTGACACGCTGTCCCGCGCACCGCTGGCTTCTACAGCCCGCCACCCGTACGAGTCATCCGACCTGATGGTGCTAAACGTCAACTTCATGCCTTCCCAGCAGATGCAGTCCCTGATTCACCACACTGCCAAGGATCCTGCCCTGCAACAGCTTATAGACGTCATCCGTCGCGGCTGGCCTGACCGTCGCTCACCCTTGCCGGCTGGTGCTGCGCCCGACTTCCTAGTCCGGGACGAACTTGTGCTGCAGGGCGGCGTGGTGGTGAAGGGCCACAAGGTTGTGGTGCCTGCCGCTCTGCGGGACCACTATTTCCAAACTGCCCACAACGGCCATCCCGGTGCCGATGCCACCCTGTCCCAGGCCCAGAGCCAATTTTATTGGCCCAGCATGGCACAGGACATCCGAGAGAGGGTCTCTGCCTGCTCCACCTGCAATACCCTCTCTCCCCACCAGCAACGCCAGCCACTCCTGCAACAGCCTGCCCCCGCCCTGGCGTGGATGGCGGTCGCTACGGACATATTTGAGTGGCGTGGCAAACATTTCCTGGTCCTGGTCGACTCTTACTCCAGCTGGTTCGAGATTAAGCGTCTGCACTCCCTCGCTTCTGCTGCGGTCATCGGGACGTTGCAACCCCTCTTTGCAACCTTTGGCATTCCTGTGACTGTGCAGTCTGACAACGGTGGCCAGTTCACGAGTGCTGAGTTCCGCGCATTCGCCGCCGCCTACAACTTTCGCCACATCACCAGCAGCCCGGAGTACCCGCAGAGCAACGGCCTTGCTGAGCGCGCCGTCCGCAGTGCCAAGGAGCTGCTGGAACATTGCAGACTGTCGCATTCGGATTTTTATCTCGCTCTACTGAATCTCCGAAATATTAGTCGCGACCCTGCCATGGGCTCACCGGCTCAACGGCTCATGTCCCGCACCACTCGCCCTCCAATCCCTGTCTCCCAGCGGTCGCTACAGCCCGCAGTCCGCAGCCCTGCTGCTGTCCAGAAGCGTATTACCCAGAAACAGGTCGTCCAGTAGCGCTCCCACGACAAGTCATGCCGTCCCCTTCAGCCCCTCTTCGAGGGCCAGGTCGTCCGGATGCAGTCCCCCTCCGGACACCACCGCTTGGCTGTTGTCATCGGCTTTGCCGACTCTCCGCGCTCTTACCTGGTTGACTACGAGGGCACAATCTACCGCCGGTCCCGCCAGCATTTGCTGCCGGTCAACGAGCCCGCTCGTCTCCCACAGCCCCTTTTGCTCCCCCGGTTGCCGCCTCGTTGCCTCCCGCTCCTCTGCCCTCGCGACCCTTGGCACCCCGTTCTCCCGCTGCTCCTCCTGCCCCCCCCCCATCAGCTATCTCCCGCTCGCGTGCCCGTTGCGGTGCCCTTGTCTCCTCCCCGGTCTCCTCGTTCTCCCCCTCCTGCTCACTCCCCTTTCGGTTCACCTATCGCCACTCCTGCCCCGGTGCCCACTCTACCATCGGATGTGGGGGAGGCGGGCTACATACCCGCTCCGGGCGTCTGGTCAAGCCGCGTGAACGTTACGGGGAGTTTGCTTGAATGTTTTAAGTTTTTCCTGACGATGTACGCGCGGGTTTGTGCCCAGCGTATGAGTCGTGGTCTCACTGTCATCATTGCTATGTTTCCCTTTTCAAGGGGAAGGATGTAGAGCCGTGCATGTTCCTTTAACATGGTGACCTCACTTCTACTAACCACTCCCCATTAGCTTCAGTATAAATGTAACCTTCCACCCCTAGCTCGCTCTCTAGCTCCGGTAACGGACCACGAACAGCTAGGGCAATATGTGTGTATACGAATACAATGTATGCAATAAACTAGAGTGAAGACACCATGTGTTTGGACAGTCTTTACAATACTTCCTCCCTTGAATGACTTCGGCAGCGAGTGAAGTATGAACTGTTACACGGTTTGAAATCACAGAGCTTTAAAATCTTCACGTAGTCACTCACGTGACTCCGAAGTAAAATAGTAAGATTAAACGAGTACTTACCAGTTTGAAGTTTGATCTGTATTTTATGAGGAGTTACGATGAGGGATTACGTGCCCTCCGCTCCCACCCTCAATTATAGAGATCAACTGGTATCTTAGATCTCCTTTTCTTTACTATGTTTATTTCAATTATTGTGTTTCCTGTGATTCCACACCGCTGCTTTGAAGTATGTCGCGCATGCGTGCTGGACGGGTTCTTCACGTAATCCCTCATCGTAACTCCTCATAAAATACAGATCAAACTTCAAACTGGTAAGTTCTCGTTTAATCTTACTATTTTACGCGCAGTCCCATAATCGTTGAATGTGATGTTTCCAGTTGGTTGAAAAGGCTTGCGAATTTCCTGCTTTCATGTTTAGTGTCTTATTTATATCTCAGGTAAACCTCGAGGGTATAATGAGCCATGCAAATTATTGCCAATGATGATGACACGTGTGATACAGTATGTCATTAATATTTTCGTACGCATGCTCAATAAAAATAATGCGAGGCTTTACTATATTATTAATGGGAGTATAAGCGAGTTCTGTATTCCGACTGCGCATGCACAGGTCATAGGTGACTGGAGACGAACACTGGAAGGTGCGGATCGGCTGTGTGTTATCTTTGGTTATCAGAATTTCCTTTCAGTGAGTGCTTTATGCTTCTGCTGCTTCTTGGCGTCGGGGTCCTGGGTCGAGGTCCATGGTCGGGGTTGGTCGCCGACGCGGGACTTCTGCGCCGCGGACACCGCCGAGCCGCCGCCGAGCCGCCGCTGCGCCGTCCCCCCCCCCTCCAACCCCCCCCCCCCCCCGGTGTCCCGTCCCCGTCCGGTGGCAGCCAGAGGTCTTCGGCCGGGCTCGCTGCCGGCGCTGGGGGTGAAGGTGGGGGGGTGGCTCGGCGGTCCAGCGGCGGCTCCGCAGCGCCCATGGCGCCGGGGACACGGGCTCGACCCTGGCCGCGGATAAGGCGCGGGTCTGTGCCCTGTCTCCCATGGCATCTGCCCCCCTCTCTCTCGCTGTTACACCCGCGCTCCCGCTACTTGGCACCCGCTGTTCCTCAGATTAAATATATGTTTACACATAAATCATGTATAAAGATAAGAATTTACATTCAGTTATCCCTTTTTCCTTTTTTGCCATTCATCTTTGAGAATTCCAATGATTCTTTACGTTTTTCGAAATACCGAACTCGCTGATTGCACTCATTCGATGTGCGTGTGGTTACATGCCGTGAATGGAGAAATAGTTGGCAGATGTGATTTGTTAATTTTGACATTATCTTCGGCACTAACATTGAGAGCCTGTGATGGGTTGTTTCATGATCTACGATCAAAAGGCATTGAGGCCATTGGACGTGGTCTCTGAAACTGCAAAGCTAGAATGCTGTCAAACTATATTTTCTTGTCTGCTATTTCAGTCTTTGCACTTCTATGATCTTCTGCTGTACGTTGATACTGCTTAATTGTATCATGTAAGGTATTATTTGAGTGGATGGCACACAAATAACACTTCACACTGGTAAAGATGACATTAACAAAACCAAGCAAATCAAATGAAATCATTTCACACGTGGAGAAAATAAAATACAATTGCTAAAAGTGTTCCATATGACGCGTGGAATAGCGAAGCAAAGCGCACACAATAATTTATACCAATTACACTTCTGAGCATGTGAATCAAATTGGAGTTGACCATTTTATATCAAAATAAATAAAATATATATTGTTGGACAAGATGCAGAAAGGCTGGCAGTCTGTCAATAAATGTCAGTTGGGTTGAATCAATAGGTCGCAAGACGGGTTGGATTCAGCGACTAAGCGTGTTCGTCTTTTAATACAAACCTGAAACGCCTTGACAATGCCATGTTTTTCCATTGAGTCTCAAATAGAAGTTATAGGTAGCCCAAACGACGCAAATGTAGGCACCTGCTCCCGTTATCCCGCATATCCCTAGCTAATGTTTAATCATCCAAGATAGGATTGAAGAACTGAGAGGAAGACCGATGCTTCAAATGAAAATTAGTGCCGCTGTGTTTTTCTTGCACAAATAAATGGCTCATCCGAATTCAACGAACCCTGTCACACAACCTGGGGTGTCTCCATTTATTGCAGCAGCAGGGTGGAATCTTCGGGCAAGGAGAAAGGCTACGATGCCTGTGTTTTGTTCAATGTTTCGTCGTATATACCAACGTAATTCACTTCGAATATCTTGTCCACAATTTATGAACCAGCACAACCCACCGCCAACATGGCATTGGGAGTATTATACACGATGTTCAATTATTTTCATACTTCCAATACAGAAGTCCTGATCAACATCACCGTTGACTTCGATCACTTCCGAAGGAAGCAAAGGATGATGGTGGATGGTAGACAAAAGTGCTGGAGAAACTCAGCGGGTGCGGCACCATCTATGGGCGGCGGCACAGCGATCAAACACCGTCACGGAGCGTGCGATGCTTTACCGGGTCGCCGTGCGTTAGGCTCCGGAGTGCTGTGACCGCCGACTCCAACATCGAGGAGCTGTGGCTGCGAGCGTCCAGCCGCGGGCGGCGCTGGATTTAAAACACCGCGGAGCCTGGGATCCGAGATCGCCAGTTTCGGAGCTCCAACCAGCGCGGCCTGAGGACTTCGGGAACCGCGGTCTCCGGGGAGGAAGCGGCCGCTCCAGAGATTCCAAGCCGCTGAGGAGTGCTCACCCGACGCCGGAGTTCCTTCTTCCCGGCAAGAGGGCCTGAAGCATCAGGCTGCCGTAGCGGCGACCACGGAGGTCACAATAGGCCCGACTATGGGTGAACAAGGGACGGGACTGGACTTTGCTGCCTTCCCCCACTGTGGGAACCATTGTGGGGGATGTTTTTATGTTTATTGTTAAATTCTTTAAGGTTGTGTCTTATCTTTATTCGTGTGCTGAAATGGCAAGTCATATTTCACTACACCAATTGGTGTATGTGATAATAAATGTCCGTTGTATCCTTTGTATCGTTTGTATGGAGCGAAGGAAATAGGCAACGTTTCGGGCCGAAATCCTTCTTCAGCCGACTGGAGGCCTGTCACCAGTGGTGTGCCTCAGCAATTGGTACTGATTGGTACTGAGCCCATTGCAATGACGAATAAGAACGTGCAAGGCATGATTATCAAATCTGCAGATGACACAAAAGTGGGGCTATTGTAGTTAGTGGAGATGATTGTCAAAAATATCAGCAGGATCTTGATTGGTTGGACAGGTGGGCTGAGTGATCGTTAATGGGATTTAATGCAGATAAATGTGAGGTTCAATTTTGGGAAGTTTAACACGAATAATATGGCTCTGGGGAGTGTTGTGGAGCCGACGGAACTGGCAGTGAAGGTTCACAGTTAACCATCGGGTGGCGCCGCTGCAGTGGCTGCCTCGCCAACAGTCTGTTTGTCCCCTCTCTGTTTTTGTTATTTTAAGTATGTTTTAAAAGTATGTTTTAATGTTTCTTGGTCTGTTTTATGTGGGGGTTGGGGGGAGGGGGGGGGGATTGGGGGAAACTTTTTTAAACTCACTTACCTCGATGAAGATTCGATTTTTCGCCGCATCGAATCTCCGTCCCCCCTGTGGCAAACAACGTGGTGGTGCGGCCTTTCCTGAAGACCGGCCCGGAGATTCGATCATCCCGACGCGAAGGCTCGGACATCGGACCGTCGGCAGCGGCGACTGCGGAGGTTTCAAACGCCCGAGCACGGGTGAACAACGGAGGAATATGATTGAACTTTATTAACTTCCATCACAGTGAGGAATGTGGAATTCACTGTGGTGGATATTTATGTTAAATTTTAATTTATGTGGCTGTGTGTATTGTTTTTTTTTCACTTAGTATGGCTCTTTATTAACTCAAATTTCACGGTATCTTAATTGGTATGTGTCAATTAAATTGAATCCTGAATCTTGAATCTTGAATATTGATAGTTCCTTGAAAGCGGTGTTACAGGTAGATAGGGTGGTCAAAACGAGTTCAGCAAATTGGCCTTCGTTATTCAGAATATTGAATATAGACGCGGGCAGTTCTCCTGGAGTTGGTGAGGCCGCATTTAGAATAGTGTGTTCAGTTTTGGGAACCATGGTGCTGTCAAGCGGGAATGGGTGCAGAGAAGATTTATGAGGTGGTAGCTAGGATTCGACGGTGTGCGCTATAGTGAGACGATGAAGATTCAAGGGAATAAAGATGTGATAACGAATGGAATACAGGTTGCGAACATAGGAACCAGTCGGACTACTCGGGTAAGGGAGGGGAAGAGAGAGGGAATGCAGGATTTACTGAATATTAGAGAGATTAACATTAATACCTCTTGGTTGTAAGCTACACAAGCGAAATATGTGGTTCTGTTCCTTAAAGTTGCATATAGCTTCTGTAGGAGCCATTAAGCCTGTCGGTATATTATAGCCATGTCTAACATTTTAAATATTTTAGTCTTTATCTGTCTGTATTTCTGTAGGTGGGATTTGATATGTAGAAGGGGTGTGTCTATTTCTAGAGTAGACTTGCGCAGACTCATAGATTGGGTCAGTTGGGTCTTGGAAGGATGGTGGGAATACATTTTTTACCATTCATTCACACATGTTAATGAGACGACATATTTTATAAGAAAAAAACGTTTAGATGATTAATATGACATTAATGGAACAGCGGTTAAGAACGAAAAGTGAAGGATTATTTCTTTGCTATGTACTACTTCAATAAAATACCAAGTAATCAAGGAACAACGTTTGGAAGATTCGTTTTTGCTATCTTAAGTGTGCCTTATGTGTGTCGTGAGTGTGTCGTGAGTGCGTAAAATATATCTCCTAACCATCCTCCGAGGAGTAATGGCTATCGAAGTTGGACTTTGAGAACGTCGTAAACATTGCCATTTTAGCGTAACGTTGACAGTGGAGGAATCTAGTGTAAGAAAGGTCAATAGGGGAGCGGGGAGGGGAAGTTAAATGTTTGGCAACAGGGAGATCGGATAAGCGGAGACGGGGTGTTCAGAAAAACGATCGGCAGATGTTGCCTCTAGTCTTGCTCATACATAGGATTCCACGTGACAATTTAAATACGATTGCTCCTCATTTATTGAGAGTGGTCCGGTCCTTCAAAAGCCTAGTGGTGAGTAGCAAGCATCCGATATGCGAATGTTTATGGAGAGGTACTCGTCCAACCAAGTGGAGAACATCTTTTCTTACAGATGGTGGTGTGGCTTTGGAGATGCTGAGTGAGTCCCACTCTTTCAAATCCCGTTTCGGCGAAGCTCTGAAAGCCCTCGCAACAATTTATGGCTATCCATATTTCTGGGCTAGGATTACCATGATTATGTTGCTGATATGACATTGGGCAACACTATCTTCCACCCTCAGAATATTGTTCACAATTACTTGTTATCTCCAGCTGAGTTCAAGTGTTGTATGCTTTGATTGATGGACTATATTAATGGGATCCTGCTTGCTGTACTCAGTCGATGTGCAATATTCAGAGTGGCGCGCCCATAATATGTTCTTTGTTGAACTAAAATCCTTTAACTGTTCCTTCCCCTGCTGTTTTTTTCTACTTTTCTTAATACCTCTCTGCTGTGGGTTAGTTGGGGGATCGGCTACAATATAACATATTAAATGGTGGGGTGGCACACTGAGTCAAATATAATTGGGATGCCACACTAACACGAGCCTTTGAGCCCATCAAGTACACATAAAAGTTGCAGATACGAGGAATTGCAGATGCGATATTACCAAAAAAAGGTACAATGTATCGGAATATGTTAGATGGTCAGACAACGTCTCCGGATGACTTCTTCTTCCTCTTGCGTTTGAGTCAGCAGAAGTCCGCAGCAGGGTGATGCCATCCAGTTTGACATCCAGAGATGCCCGCCCTGAAAAGGGCGCATGCTCCGGGTTGGCGCCAAGCTGCGGCGCTGCTGCTGTCTCTGCTAATTGTCGTTCGCCCGGCTGAGGTCAGTTGCCAGGGCTCACCGCGGGCAGGTCCGGATGACATTGATATGCGACGTTTCTGGAGGGAGTGCTTCTTCACCGAGTACGTAACGAATATGAATTATTGTTTACATTAACCAAAACAAATTACCATTCCCGGATTCTCATCAAAATCCCCTCTTGATCCAAATAGACCTTATCAATGCCTAGACAGCAGAGGCAACTTACAGTTGCCAATCAACCTATTAACTCACACATTCTTGGAATGTTGGAGAGAAAGAGTGCACCGAGAGGAAACCATGCGCTGACAGGGGAATGTGCAAACTTCACACAGAGACCCGGATTAAGCAATGGACTC